>PVJS01022134.1:0-30826 GCA_004027185.1 Glis glis
ACGCAGGGGCGTTCTACCTCCGTGCTACACCCCCGGCCCTATTTTTTATACTTTATTTTGAAACCGGGTCTCATGAAGTTGCGGAGGGCCTCACTAAGTAGAGAGAGAGAGAGAGAGAGACAGGGAGAGAGAGAGAGAAAGAGAGAGAGCTGAGGCTGGCCGCGAACCCTGATCCTCCAGTCTCTGCCTCCCAAAGTACTGGGATTACAAGCGTGCGCCACCACGCCTGGCTCCATCTTGAATTCTTAATCATTCCATCTTGGAGCTCGTGCTCTGTAAGTGTAGTCAGGTCCGACGATGGAGCCTGAAGGTGAGCAGAGGAGATACGTACACATCCAGCTGACCACAGGTGGCTTAGGGCCATGCCCATGCTACAGACATGGCAGTTGGCTTGAGGCTGTTCATGGTGCTTTGGGAACCCAAGGGTCAGCTCGGCCCATTTTGGTGGCAATGATGCCAGCAGCAGAAATGACATTGATTGTGGTGGGTATAGTGGCCCCAGGAGTGAGGAGAGGTCTGCAGACGAGCCCTGGCCCATCCCCAGGTAAACACAAAAAACATGGTTAGCTTTCTGTTACTATAGATTATTTTTCAGTTTCTAGAATTTTATAAAAATGGAATCTTAGCCGGGCGTGGTGGCGCACGCTTGTAATCCCAGTACTTTGGGAGGCGGAGACCGGAGGATCCGAGTTCGTGGCCAGCCTCAGCTCTCTCTCTCTCTCTCTCTACTTAGTGAGGCCCTCTGCAACTTCGTGAGACCTAGTTTCAAAATAAAAGTATAAAAAAATAGGGCCGGGGGTGTAGCGCGGAGGTAGAATGCCTCTGGGTTCAATCCCTGGTATCGCAAAAAAAAAAAAAAAAATGGAATCTTAGGCTCTAGTCTAGTTGCTTTTTTTTCAGTCAGAATAATTATCTTAATATTCACCCATATCATTGTTATGTGTTTCAGTAGCTTATTCTCTTATTGTGGAGTTCTATCCCATTGTATGGATAAACTATATTTTATATTTCCATTGACTTCTTGGCACACATTTGAGTTGCCTCCAGTTTAGGGCTATATAAATAAGGTTGCTGTGAACATTCACATACAAGTCTTTTGTGTGGATGTATGTTTTCTTTTCTCTTAGGGAAATACCTGGGAGTGGAATGTCTGGGTCATGGGGCAGGCATATGTTTAACTTTTTAAGAAACTGCTAAATGATTTTCCAGAGTCCTTGTTTCAGATTCTATCCCCACTGGTGTTGCATGAGGGTTCCGGTTGTTCTATATCTTTCCTGACACTGGGGATGGTCACTCAGATTATAATGGGTATCAAGTAGTATCACATTATAATTGTCATTTACATTTCTTTAATCACTAATGATGTTGAGCATCTTTTCATGTACTTCCATGCCGACTGGTAAACTGTGACATAGAAACTTTAGTTTCTTTTTTAACTGGACTGTTTGTTTTCTTGTAATTGAACTCTGATAACTCTTTATATATTGTGGATACATGTCCTTAATCTGCTTTGTGATTTGCAAATACTTCCTCTAATTTGGGGCTTGTCTCAAATTGTGTTTTATTTGGAGCGAGATGGATGAAATGCTATTTGGGGGTTCTAAATAGAGGGGAGACTGCTCTAATTCCATTTAAAAGATCACCTTAACTATTGTTTAAATAGATGAGGAAGAGGACGAAGACTTAACCAGCAAGTCCAGGTATAAAGTCAGGAGGCAATTGTAATAGTTTAGGTAAGAAATGGAGGTTTCCTGCACCATGCTGATAGCAATACAGGTGGAGAAAAGTTGTATTTAGATATAATTTGAATTAGTATCCCCAGAGTGGTGCTGTGGAAAACATCTACTCCAGCAACAGGTGGAGAATTGTCTGTCGAGCATATAAAAATGTTATTAAAATGAACTAAAAATTGGTCTGCTTTTTATTGTCACCATAAGCCTGCAATTTTAAACAATGTGAGTGATAAAATACTCCTCCAAGAAGAAAATATTTTATTGGTCTAAGTTCTAAACAATTGCTAGTAGAGTTTCTGCTGAGTTTTAATAATAACCACCTATGCTACAGCTTAACAATTTTTAAATTTCTTATCCTTTAATAAGGCTGTATGCCAGATCATGCTGTTTCAGAGAAACCCCAGTTCTACCACTGGCCTTTGACACACTTGAACTAAGCTGCCTGTGCTGGCTTTGACAGTTTGAATGGTGTCTGGGACATGCTGGTGCTCACATCAGGGGCCTAGCCCAGGCAATTCCACCTAGTATACACCTGCAGTTAAACACACGACTCCAAATACACGATACCACAGTGATCATAAAGATGAAGAGACTGAACTTAAATTCCTTTAAGTCCGTCTCTTGATGTGACTGCTTGGGGTTTTATACTTGCCTTTTAAATTTCTGGGTTTCATTATGAAATGAAACTTTTCTCTCTCAGACTTTTATGACTATTTAAACACTGACTAATTCATGAAATTTAAATTTATAAAAAATTTCTTTGATTTATATAAATTTCTTTGATCAATATGAAGGAAGACTGACAAAGCTGGCTCTATTAAACATAATTGCTGTTGTCAGTTTATTGCAAGTGTGTAGAAGTTGAGGCCCAAAAGCTTCATCGATGCAAAAAAAAAAAACCCAAATATATAGCTACAAGTTCTTTGCATCTCTTCATAAAAAATAGCATAATCAATAGTGTTCATCCATTACTTTTTTCTGTATTTTATTGTAGTAGATTTGTATTCTTTGTTTTTTCACTCATAATATTTGCTTTTTCTTCATAACAATGAAAGAAAAAATCACTCTCTACATTTTCTTTTGGTGGTTGTTGTTGTCATTGTTGTTGTTGTTGTTGTTGTTGTTCTTCTTCTTCTTCTTCTTCTTCTTATTATTATTATTAGTTTGTTTTGACACTGAGGACTGAACCCAGGAGTGTTCTACCTCTGAGTACATCATTCCCAGTCCTTTTTATTTTTTATTTTGAAACAGGGTTTCATTAAGTTGGCCAGGCTGGCCACCAACCTGCGATCCTCCTGTCTCAGCTTCCCAAGTACTGGGATTACAGGTGTGTGTCACCGCATTCAGCTTGGCCACTTTTTTTAACTTCATGATTATTACTAAAATAATTTTGTTACATAGATAAAAGATGCATAAAAAGAACCCACTGAGGTTGTCAAAGTCCAGCACACAATTGGTAATTTGAGTTAGGGCCAATAACGTGGCAGTTGGGTGAGACATAGCTAGCACAGCCTTTGCCAGTTTGTATGTTTTCTTTTGCTTTGTACCTGAGCAAACTAGAAGAATAATGTTGCCATTCACAGTCTTGTGAAGGGAAAGGAGATGTCTGGTTTGGGACATGCCAACTTCAAGCCGTCTATTACAAAAATAAGTGCAGATATTAAATCAGCCACAAGTCTACAAATCTGAAGTTTAGGGGTGAGGCGAAGGCTACACAGAACCAGCATGTGCCTGTTATTTTAAGACAAGAACAGAATAAAATCACACAAAAGAAAAATATATGCAAAATGAGGAGGTGGTCTGAAGGGGAGACCTAAATTACACTAACATTTACAGACGGATCCTTTGTGGCCCAGGATGTTGCCACACTTTTATAAATACTCAATATATGTTCACAAATAATTCATATTCTCTTTTTATTGTTATGTATGTTGGTTAATATCTGCTCGCCCTATCAATTTCTTGAATATGTTCAGATTTCTGGGGTGAATTTTTGACATTTTTGTTTCTCCCGGTACTAATGTCATGTGTTGCTTTCTCTACTCATGTTTTAGAACAATTTCAAATTTACAGAGAAATTGATAACGGTAATATAAAGAGACCCATGTACCCCTGCACATATTTTCCCTACTAATTAATGTAACATTTTATATTAGCAGGGTCCATTTCTACAATTAATGGAGCAGGATTGATGCATGTTTTTTTTTTTTTTTGCAGTACTGGGGATTGAACTCAGGGGCATTCTACCTCCATGCTACACCCCCGGCCCTATTTTTTATACTTTATTTTGAAACCGGGTCTCATGAAGTTGCGGAGGGCCTCACTAAGTAGCTGAGGCTGGCTGCGAACCCGGATCCTCTGGTCTCAGCCTCCCAAGTACTGGGATTACAAGCATGCGCCACCACGCCCAGCTCGATGCATTATTATTAACTAAATCATTTATTCAGATTTCCTTATTTTTTACCAAAAGTCCTTTTTCTGTTCTAGGATCCCGTCGGAGATACCCCATCATATTTATTCAGTGTCTCCTTAGGTACCTCTATGTTGTGATAGTTTCTCAGATTTGCTCTGTCTTTAGAGACCTTGCCAGTTTTGAGGAGTAACTGGTCAGGTGTATGGTAGGATGTCCTCCTATTCGAATTTGCTTCATTAGTCAGGGGTTATAAGGTTTTTTGGAGGATGATCCCAGTATAAAGTAGCATTTTCCTCACATCCTATCAACATATTCATGACTGTTTGTATTGGTCAGGGTTCACTAGATTAACAGAATTCACAGAATGAGTATATGAAAAAGGGATTTATTAGATCAGCTCACAATGTAGTCCTGAGTTTTGACTGCATGTGAAGAGTCAGAGGAATCAGCAGCTGGTCGGGTGGTCCAAGAGCTGGAGCCTTAGGATTGAAGCAACCACCAATTCAGTCCAGTCCAAGATGTGAAGATCAGAAAGCTCTTCGGAGAAACGATGGCGAAGATTCAGTTCAAAGGGCTGGAGGCCGACAATCTCAGATGAGAGCAGAAGATCAAGAACCTCTTCAAGGAAATGGCAAAATTGGAGACCGATGATCTCAGACGAGAGCAGATGCGTTCTCTTCAGGAAGAGTCGCGCTCCCTCTACGCGGCTTTCTCCTTCTTTTATTCAAGTCCTGCACCTATCAGAACCCTGCTGCCCACATTTAGGGCAGGACTTCCGGTTCAATCTGCTGTTACACAACCAAAGTCACATGATCTTAGGTAGGTCAAGTTGACAAATCAGACCAACTATCACACTGTTGACGTTGGCCTTGATGACCTGGCTGAGGTGGGAATTGTCAGGTTTCTCCACTGTGGAGTTTCCCCTCTCTGTCCATACTCAACTCTTTGGAAGGGAGCCCATCCTTATGCACTTACTCCTCTATAAGGAGTATCAGAAATTATTTGGAGTTATTCTCCATGGAAGATCTGTTTCTTCTCCATCACTCACTAATGGATTCAATCATTTATTGCTATCAGCAAGGACTTGTAGACATCTACTTTTTACTTTGCATAACAATCCAATGTATATATTTTTATTTTGTTGTTAGGATCATCCAGCTTTGGCCACAGGGAGCTGGTTGTTTTCTGTGCCCCTTGGACATGCCCACCTCAGATTGGGTATTTTGATGTTGTTGTTGTTTAGGGATTTTTTAACCACCTTTTTTTAACCTTCTGATACAAGAAGATGCTCTAAGCTCATCTTACATATTTATATATCTCCTACCCTGTCATGGGATAAGTGATTTCCACAAGAGATTTTCTTCCTTTGACTGGAGAATGGGATTAGAAGTCAAGATCTGGTGCCAGGTGTGGTCACCAGGTTGTATCATTTGTTGCAGTTTGCATTTCAAGGTCATTGGGCAGCTGTGTATACATTTTTTTTTTTTTTTTGCGGTACCGGGGATTGAACCCAGGGGTATTCTACCTCTGCGCTACACCCCCAGCCCTATTTTTTATACTTTATTTTGAAACCGGGTCTCACGAAGTTGCGGAGGGCCTCACTAGGTAGAGAGAGAGAGAGAGAGAGAGAGAGAGAGAGCTGAGGCTGGCCGCGAACCCGGATGGATCCTCCGGTGTCCGCCTCCCAAAGTACTGGGATTACAAGCGTGCACCACCACACCCGGCAGCTGTGTATACATTGATCATAACTTCTGGTTCTACTTTTTTTTGGGTCTAATCTAATAAATCTCTTTCTCATATATGATTTTAACCTTATATTCTACATTGCCTGATATTCAAGTTGCCAAGTCAGTTTTCTTCTAATATGTATTTATCTACATAGCATTCTCTACCTCTTTCTTTCCAAACTTCTGCACACTGTTGTTTTGAATATGCCTCTCCCAGACAACATGTTGGTGGATCAGTAAAGTGTCTGTATGCATTTTTCTCCTGAAGCAGTACATTCTACACAGTAGGTGTGTGCCTGTGTGTGTGTGTGTGTGTGTGTGTGTGTGTGTATGTTTGCACATATGGTCCCTTCTCCTAAGCTAGACACACACACACACACACACACACACACACACACAAATCTCTCACACTCACCATGCAAATAGCCCAGAATTGCTAGATGTTTTTGTCTCAGTCTCTTTTTAAAATAAACTAGATATAAAGCTACTTACACTAACAAGCCATTCATCTTCATAAGTCAGTTATAATGTAAAGAAAGCGCTCTTTCCTTAATCACAGACATTGATCATCTGGAAGTATCTCATTCAATTATACTGGATTGTGACAAACACAAATCATATGAACCCTAAAACATGTTTAGGCTTAATAAAAAGGAAGAAAAATAAGCTAAAATCATAGGAAATCCTGTAAGCAACATTTAATTTCTTGTTTGGTTTAGAGAAGATATAATTTGCTACAATTTCAGTGAATTAGAAACAGTTGAGTTTATTTTAAGATATAAAACCCTAATCTTTCATGTAAGTACTTTCTTCCCTCCCTCCCTCCTGTCTTTCTTTTTCTTTTTCCTTTTCTTTTTCTTGTTCTTTTTTTGTACTGGGGATTAAACCCAGGGCACTCTACTACTGACCTATGTCCCCAATCCTGTTTATTTTTACTTTGCGATAGAGTCTCACCAAATTGCCCAGGCTAGCCTCAGACTTTTGTTCCTCCTGCCTCAGCCTCCTGAGTTGCTGGGATTACAGGGGTGTGCCACTGCACCTAGAAGTGTTAAGTATGTTCTTTCCTAAATATGTGAACTTACTTTTTGTTTTGTGATCTTTTCTATCTTTTCTATGTGCTTCGTTATATTTTACCACCATAAAACTAGTAGAAGATACGATAGCATAATCTCAGGGCGTTCTTCAAGTTCTCTTACATGGGAGGCTGGCCTGCAGGGAGTATGGATTGTGATTGCAATGGTCATACTAAAATAATACAAAACAGAATCTGACCAATTGGTCAAGAATTTTAGCAAAACCCTATTTTGAAATGTAAACAGTGAAGGTTGTAAAAGAGTATTCACAAAGAATAAATACAGGCAATTAATGAACAGAGGACAAAAATGTTAAACCTCACAATTTATGGGAAAAAACAGATTAAAGCAAAACCAGAATACGTTTTTCCCTGACAAATTGGCAAATTTTAATTAAATTATATTAGATGTTATAAGTTTATGCAGGAATAATTAGACAAAAACTTAGAAGTTTTATTTTTCCTCCAAAGTTTAAAACATGTATCCATGGCAAAATATCTTATTCTGCAGTTTAGAGAAAATCTATTTAAACTGAAAAAGAAAACAATAGCTGAAAGGATTCCTGAAAGCTTAAAGTCAAATTCTAAAAGTGACTGAATATTATCTCCTGAGTTTTCCCTTAAAATGTGCCGGCCTTCGAGTCTGAGAGGTCCCAGTAATAACACGACTAATATTGTTCATTTAGTAAATGTGATTATTTTGACTAGCGACTGCTTAAAAGAAGGGTAAGCAAACTTTTTCTATAAAGGGCCAGATAATAAATGTCTTACTCTTTGAGAGCCATAAAGTCTCTGTGACAATATTTCAACTGTTGCATGTGATGAAAAGTCACAGAGAATACATAAATGAGTGGGTATGGCTGTCTCCCAATGTCCTTCATTTATAAAAGTAGCCAGCTGACCGTGTTTGGCCTGTGGGCTGCAGTTTTCTGAACCTTGATTTGAGTCAAACCTGTGTGATATGCTAGCGTCACAATATGTAGTATATTTGTATTTATTCATCTGAGGAAGGTGCTGATAAATCTGGGGTACAGGTTGAGGAGAAGAAGATTGGGAGGCCACACTTACCCAAACAGAAGCAGAGAAAGAAAGGCAACCTTCCAGAATAATCTATGTGTTATTAATAACCCAGTCTATGCAGCATTGGCTACACTGTCCTATAACCTGAAAATGTCTAGATACTAGGTATAAGTAAAGAAAAAAAAACATTACTGTTTTAAAACTCAAACACAATTTTTCTTCTCTTTCCTTTTTTTTTTTTCTTTTGTGGTACTGGAGATTGAACCTGGAGGTGTTCTGCCTCTGAGCTACACCCCCAGTTCTATTTCAGTTTTTATTTTGAGACAGGATCTCACTAAGTTGCTGAGGGCCTCACTAAGCTGTTGAGGCTAGCCTGGAATTTGTGGTCCTTCTGTCTCAGTCTCCCAAGTACCACAAACACAGATGTACTACAATGCCAGGCTTAAACTCAATGTTTTCAGATTTTTTTTAGCCATTCATGAAACCCCCAGGACTCTATTAATGGAGCAGCTGAATATGGGGTTTAAACTGAGGGGGATAAAAAATAAAACACAGTTTAGGAGAGGCTACAGCAGAGGAGAGAAATCAGAGAAGGTAACCATACAATGTTTTATGAAAAGGAAAACGCGGTTGGGAATTCTAAATAGAGTGCTATAGAAGAATGCATTCAAATACTGATGTAGCCTCAGAAGTTCTCGCGATGAACTTAACCTCCATCTACGTAGGAAAAAGGCAGTCCACGGATAAAATGACTGTAGTCCGGATCAGCACGTCTCCATCCTGCTCCCCCCACTTTTTCCTTCCCCCCCCCCTGAAGCTGTACTGACCTCCCATCTCTCTCCCTGTTTGGGGCCAAAGACAAAGTGTCCAGGAGCACCCCAATCACAAGTCCCTGACCACTGAGCCCCGTCCTTGGTTATTTAGCCATGATGGGGATTTCCGAGAAGGTCATAATTTCTTTCCATCCCAATGAGTGATGGACTCAACAAGGAGTTCATACTGCACCACACACTTTCAAAAGTGATTCATGTTAATGGCACGTCTCGGGGGATTGATGCTAAATAGAAGCTACAACTAAAGCTTAAAAAATGATTTAGCAATAGGAAAGTCCATAGACCACAGCATGAGTAGGCACAGCTGATGGTAAACATCAAAGAATAAATACAACGAAAAGTCATAAAATCGGATAGACAATAAATCTGACAGTTCAAGACCTTTGGGGGCTTGAATCATAAAAAACAAAATTACTTACTCAGGCATTCCTTGGTTTATTTATTTATTTACTTCATTTTTTTTTGCCACACGTCTTTTACAGTGCTGTGAGCTGTAGATGGTTTTATATTTCTGACATGTGAGTGTGGTTCACAAAGGTGGTTGCCACGCAGAATAAAATCGAATGGACGTATTGAAGAAATAACCCCTCTTTTTGTCCAGAATACTGATCACTCCTTGAAGGGGGAGCTGGTTGGGAATTTATTCACCAAAATCAGACTTGAAGCTTTTATGGTCTTCCCATGTCAGTCACAAAAATGTAACAAAAAAAAGAGTCAATATATCCAAATCATTCCCACTTTTTTTTTATCTCCCTTTAGCCCTTTTACTTTTCAAGGAGGTTTTAATTGGATTTGTGGAGTCTCTTTTATAAAATAAAAGAATTGTAATGTTTTAGATGCACTGGAGAGAAAAGAGAAAGATACAACCCTAACGCTAAGTTGAAGAATATATTAATGTCAAAAATACTTTTCTTCAAATATAAAATGTTTCCTTTGAAATAGCATCTTTTAAAAGATCTAAGTACAGGTAATTCTACCTGTATTTTTAAATACACGAAGAAGAAAAGAATGAGCAGACATCTTTCTCACAAGGACTTGCTTTCTGTCTTAATTATTAAATCATCATTCAAATGATGTTCAACCACCATTTAGGAGGCATGAGTGGGGACCTCATGGGATTTGACAATGCACAAGACATCATGGTGAGTCCATCCTCAAGCGTTGCTCTAGAAAGCTCCTCCAGGGAAGGATTAAATTCCTGCCAAGTAAAGAACAATGACCTTGGCTCTCCCAGCTCTTCCTGCATCTTGATTCTCCTCATATACAACTCTAAATAAGCTCATGAATAGCTTCAATTTGATCTGTCTGGACCTCTCTTTCCTTTACAGACATTAACGTTCTTATTAATATAGTCAAGCTATAGGGATGGCCTACTTTGCATCCATTCACCAGTGACCAAGAAATGCTTTTGCTACTACTGAGCACACAACTGGTTAAGAAAGATAGTAAGCAATAGTTACCTGGTGAAATATTTAATTAATTTACTTATAAAGGCAATAGTGGGTACTGCCTAGTAGATTCATCTTTTTTGTTGTTGTGGGGATTGAACAGAGTTCTACCTCTGAGCTACACCCCTAGCCCTTTTTATTTTTTGTTTTGAAACAGGGTCTCCCTAGGTTGCTGAGAGTCTCACTACATTGCTGAGGCTGTCCTCCAACCAGCGATCCTCCTGTCTCAGTCTCCTAAGTACTGGGATTACAGGTATGCACCACCACACCTGGCTTAGTAGATTCATTTTACAGGCATTTCTTGGAGCCATACTGAGATAATCTGCTGTAAAAACCAGTGGACAAAGTCAATTATCTGACAAAATAAATTTCAGTTTTTTAGGTTACACAGTCTATGCCCTGTACTGCCAGCAGGGGTAGTATTGCTCCCAAGAAGATGAACATTGGTTTTGGTGGGAGGTGCAAAAGAATTTTACTCTTTTAATGTATAAAGCAGATATAACATACAGCATATAACCAGATATATAACATATCTAAGATAATAAATTATTATGAGTGATAAACTAGAAAAACATGTCCAAAAGGCTTCTTAAAAAGGGAGATAATAATGAAAGAAGGTTGAGAAATCCCTGCTTATGAATATTCCATTTGTGTATATTTATTCTATGTCCTCACACCCTGTCTTCTCAATCAGGGTAAGTTCTGTCCTTAGAAGCTCTTGTCAACCAAATTTTTTACATTTTAACCCTGCTAGCCAGATCCTAGGTGTAGGGCTTATGGGAAACAAAGACTATGATTTAAGGCAACTTTGAGATATGGAGGCTCTGAACTGAATGAGTTCATCTGGACTTAATGAGTTCAGTGCTCTTATTGGTACTATAATATAAATATTCAGTTGGTAAAAATAATGAGAGATACATTTATTGGGCATTTACTATATGCCATGCTCTGTGCTAAGGACTTTGGGTACTTTATCTCATTTAATCCTCGAGGCTCCATTATGAATTCTACCATCCCCATTCTGCAGATGATAAAACTGTGGCTGGAAATGGTCAAACAACCTGTGAAAATGCAACTTGGGAAGCTCAGTCTGCCTGATATCAAAGCTTGTTGTCCTAACCTTTTTATGTTATGCTCCACTATGCGCTGAATTATGCATCATTTGCAAAATGGTTTCTTTGGGAAATATGATCTGAATTCTTAAGACTGAATCGTGCAAAGAGTTCTAAAAGCACACTTGTTTACAGTAAATTTAGCATGTATATCTCTTCTCGGTTCCTTTGGTGAATTAAAGATAGTTGGGAGTTCGTTGTTTCTGTGCCTACCAAGATGTGGAGTGCATCTTTTTCACCCCCACGACTGCGAGCTGAGTACCTGTGATGTTTTCACTGATACATTATAGTGAAAGTGATGCTCTGCCACTTCTGGTCTAGACTTTTGAGAAGACTGGCGGCTTCTGCTACCACCTTCTTGAACTCTAGCTGCCATGCTGTGAGGAAGCTCAAGAAGCCACATGAGGAGGCCCAGATGTAGAAGAATTAAGGCCACCAACTAAAACCCCTAGCCATGCTGCTGGCTATGAGCCAGTGCCAACCTGCCAACCTTGTGAGTGAGGCCACCTTGGAAGTAGATCTTCCAGATCGAGGTGACTTGCCCAAGCTTATGCCATGTTCCATGGAGATAAACTATTTTTGAGGGTCTCTGTTCAAACAGCAAAGTCCTAAGCAAATACATGGTTGGTGTTGCTTTAAACCACTAGGATTTGGGCAATAAATACTCAAAATAGTACCCCAATACAAAGTGGAGGAATGAATAAATGCATGAAGAGCCCCACAGAAAAAAAACTGGGAAAATTATCCTAATGCCAAATCACAAGGCTGAAATTTCCCAAAGATGAGAACTTGACTATCCAAGAGGAAATATTATAGGTAGAGTCTTTTTAATACTAATTCTTTCTAGAACCCCAAACATGTGTCCTCTGTTGTCAAGACACCCATTCTGTAGCAGCACTTGCCTCGACCTTTCCATGGTGAGCCCAAGGTTTACTTAGGTGAAGACACTACAACTCTTGAGATGACCTTACAAGAAAAAGCTTTAATATAAACTTTTGAAACAAAGCCATAATTTCAATGTAATTTATAGTATAAGCAAAAAGAAAAAGAAATCATTTTACCAATTACATTTAATGTAAATTCATGTATTCTATGCAATTGTCAATGTTAATTTAAGTATTACCTTTTTTCCTTTCTAAGATGCTGATATTTTTCCAACTGTAGATGTGTGGGCCAGAGCCTTAATCCCATTCTTGGTTACTGGTGTGTTCGTGACTTGTCTGGTTCTATCAATTTCATATCAGAAACTATGTGTTCTGGGCTCAGTTGTATCTCCCCAAATTTATACATTGAACTTCTAGTTCCAGTGTGGTTGTATTAGGAGTAAATAATTTAGTTTAAATTTAGTTTAAATTTAAGAGTTTAAATTTAGTTTAATTTTACTTAAATAAAATTATTTAAGTAAATAATTTTAGTTTAAATTTAGAGCCCTGATTTGATTGGATTAGTATCCTTATAAGAAGAGACACCAGAGATCTTGCTCTCCTTCCCTATCAGGTGAGGACACAGCAAGAAGACAGCTGTCTGCAAGCCAGGAAGAAATATCCCACAAGACCATATCTGCTGGCATCTTCATCTTTGTACTTCTCAGCATCCAGAATTATAAGAAAATGTATTTCCCTTGTTTAAGCCATCCAGGCTGTAGCTCCTTGTTATAGCAGGCTTGAGAATACAATATGTATACAGGATTTTAAGCTAAAAGAAACTTATAGATCATCAGTTTTCCCATATCTGTTTTCTTTTGATTATATAGCAATAGAATTTTTAGTTTGGCACATGGCCATGCAGATATATATATATATATATATATATATATATATATATATATATTTTCCAGCCTCCTTTTCAGATACGGCTAAGTTACAATGTCAAGTTTGTATAAGCTGGATGGAGGTAAATACTTAACTGTCAGGTTGCATAAGGGAAATACAAGCCCTCTTTGTTCCCTTTCCTCTTCCCAATGGCTGGAATGCAGATGCGATGTAAGGACCTGGAGTAGCCATCTTGGATCATGAGTGGGAAGTCGTCATGGAATATGACAATAATAAGATGAAAAGATGGGGGCTCCTTTGCAAAGGGGATCTTCTCTACAAGCTCAGGTTTTCACTTGAGAGAGTAACTAACTCCCATCTTTTAAAAGGCACTGTTAACTTTGGTTACACTTTGCAGGAACCAACTGATAGTCTCACTAGCTCATAATCATTGTCTCAGTCAACGTTCTCCCTGCTGTAATGCAAAACTGACCACACAACTGGGAGGAAGGAAGATTTATTTGCTCACAGTATTTGGAGATTTCAGGGGTTCAGTCCATGTCAGGTCAGGTCAGCAGAGCTCAGGGCATGGTGGTGGAAGCAGAGAGAGGGAGAGAGCAAGGCTCTGCTCTCCATCATGGAGGCCAGAAGCAAGAAAATGAGAGCAAGGGGAGAAGGAACCATATATAATTTCCAAGGTCATCCCCATGGACCCACCTCCTCCAGCCACATCCCACCTTCCCAGGTGACCACCCAGTAAATCCATTATAATGGGTTTATCCACTGATGAGATTACAACCCTCATGACTCAATTATATCAACTCTGAACATTAATACATGAGCTCTTTGGGGGACATTCTATATCTAACCATAACACACATCTGTTGCAGGGATTCACTACCCTTAGCTATAAAGGGCCCGATAATAAATATTTTAGGCTTAACAGGCCATGCATTCTGTGTTGCAACTACCGAACTTTGCCATTACAACATGAAAAGTAGTCATAAACAAGATGCAAATGTGTAAGCATTATGGCTGTATTCCAATAAAATATTATTCATAAAAACAGCGGACACATAGGATTTGACTTTTAGGCTTATTGTTGCCAACCTTTGACCTACTGTAACTAATCCCATTATTTTAAGAGTGATAAAACCAATACATACAGAATTCAAACCATGGTCATCAAAGCAGACACCCAGGTCAATATTCTATACATCCCCCTCATTCTGTATTACAAGACCTTGCAGATATCTCTCCATAAATATTTATTGTTTGCTCTTTGAAATGAGCTTAACTCTTACAAAAAAATCCTACATCTTTTCTTGATTTTTTTGTATTATTTTTATTGTGTTCCCTTTTTCTTTTTTGCTCCTTTCCCATCCCAAAAACCTGTTCATGCTATCATATACCTGTATTCCTTGTTCTGATGGGCCACTTGTTTTATGTACTGGACATTAAATGTTATGAAGCTAAAGATATCCAGACACTGATCTTTATTGCCATCAACTGCCTCAGCTGTTCTCTCGGAAGCAAGATTTTTGAATAGGGTAACCTCATTTATAATAACAAAAATATAACATTGCTTATAAGAACAAAGGGAAAGTTCTATGTACTTGTAACCCTAGGTAGAAACTAAAACACTGTATTTTCTCTCTAGATTTGATACTTTTGAACTACTCTTTAAAAGTTATTTAGGTGGAGCCGGGCATGGTGACGCACCCTTGTAATCCCAGTACTTGGGAGGCTGAGACTGGAGGATCCAAGTTTGCGGCCAGCCTCAGCTACTTAGTGAGGCTCTCCACAACTTAGTGAGACCCGGTTTCAAAACAAAGAAAAAAAATAGGGCTGGGGGTGCAGCCTGGAGGTAGAATGCCCCTGGGTTCAATCCCCAGTACCTCAAAAAAAAAAAAAAAAAGAAGGGCTGGGGATGTAGCTCTGTAGTAGAGTGCCCCTGAGTTCAATCCTAGTACTGCAAAAAAAAAAAAAAGTGTCTGTCCAAAAGTCAAAGAAGCCCTTAAAATAAAAGTTATTTAGGTGCAATTATAGACTTCCTGATATTTTTCCCACTCAGGCATCTGAGGTTTATAAAATAAGTCCCTTTTTTACAACCAGGATACAATTTCTATTTTAACAAAACTATTATTGACCTTGACAATTATGTTAAAACTCCTCCTTGAACTTAAGACCAGAAAGTATTTCTGTCTAACAAACAAATGCCCTTTTTGGTAAACAATGCAAAATGTATAATTCAACACCTTTTCTACTTTTTCCAGTGATCCAGAAACTTTGAAGCTTGCTTGAAGCTTCTTTCTTTTAACTAAGCATTCTGGTCTCCCAGGAAGTTACTCCCTTTCAGCTTGTTTGTATTCTTCAAGCAAGCAATTTTATCATCCCATTGCATACTGTATTTGATGTTGCTAATTGATTCAATTATACTTTGGAGTTGGTTGGGATCCGTATCAAATGCATAAATGTCAACAGTGACCAGCTGGAGAGGGTCCCATATCTCCTGCTATACATCACCAATGGATCATTCAGTGGTACCTTTAAACATTCCTTGATTCTTACAAAAGGAAGGTCAAATCAAAAGAATGGTAGAGCAGGGCATGGTGGCACATGCTTGGAATCCCAGTACTTGGGAGGCGGAGACCAGAGGATCCAGGTTTGCCGTCAGCCTCAGCTACTTAGTGAGGCCCTCTACAACTTCGTGAGACCCGGTTTCAAAATAAAGTATAAAAAAATAGGGCTGGGGGTGTAGCTTGGAGGTCGAATGCCCCTGGGTTCAATCCCCGGTACTGCAAAAAAAAAAAAAAAAGAATGGTAGAGAAAGTACAAAGGCAAGTGATTATCCACCCAGCTTCTATTTGAGACACAATCCAGTGAAGTACCCCCCCCCAAAGATTTCTATTTCTTTTGGTGGTTCTCAGTATATGGTCCTAAGCCAGGCATGTTGGTGCACGCTTGCAATCCCAGTACTTGAGAGACTGAGACAGGAGGATCGTAAGTCCCTGCTCAGCCTCAGCAACCTAGCGGGGCCCTCTGCAACTTAGTGAGATCATGTTTCCAAATAAAAAATAAAATAGGACTGGGTTGTAGCTCAGAGGTAGAATGCCCCTGAGTTCAATCCCCAGTACCCATAAATATAATATATTATTTTTTATTTTGTATAATAAGTAAAAAATGAAAGAAATTTCTTTCTTTTTTTTCTTTTTGCAGAACTGAGGATTGAAACCAGGGTCATTGTACCCATTGGCTTCGAACCTGTGTTCCTCCTGTCTCTGCCTCACAAGTACCGTGCCACCACACCCAGCAGATTCAGTAGTGCATGCACTTGGGAGGCTAAGACAGGAGGATGGCAGATTAGAGGACAGCCTCAGCAAACAGTGAGACTGTCATCAACCTAAGGAGACTCTGTTTAAAAATAAAATAGGGCTGGAGGTGTAGTTCGGAGGTAGCATACCCCTGGGTTCAATCCCCAGTACCATAAAAAAATGCTGATTTTATTTTTAAATGCAGGTTTTCTTTCTTTTTCTTCTTCTTCTTTCTTCTTCTTCTTCTTCTTCTTCTTCTTCTTCTTCTTCTTCCTCTTCTTCCTCCTCCTCCTCCTCCTCCTCCTCCTCCTCCTCCTCCTCTTCTTCTTCTTCTTCTTCTTCTTCTTCTTCTTCTTCTTCTTTGTTTTGGTACTTGAGATTGAACACAGAGGTATTCTACCTTTGAGCTACACCCCCAGTCCTATTTATTTTGAAACAGGGTCTAAGTTGCTGAGTCTCGCTAAGTTGCTGAGGCTGGCCTCAGCCTTGCCATCCTCCGGTCTCAGCCTCCCAAGTACTAAGATTATAGGTGTGCACCACCACACCCAGGTTAATGCAGATTTCCTAATCCCAGCCCAAACAGGCTGAATGAGAATGTCAGAAAGTGGGCCTCAGTAATCGACATTTCCTCCTGTTCTGATGGCATGAGAGCCTGTCAAAGATCAAGACCATTGTCCTTCAAATTAAAGTCCAGCTCTCTTCATGCTCCATATACCACAGAGTCAGACACTACCTCCCACCCCACCACCCCACAAATGTCACCTTGGAACACACAGGCCCACCTGCACTTCTCTGGTTTGTTCTTGCTTCAGAGAAGTTCCCTCCTCTCTCCTACAAAGTTCCTCCCTGACCCCACCCAGCTGAGATGACTCCTCCTGTAAGAAATCACTCTCTCACCTTCCTCTGACAAAGTCTTCCCCGATTTTGCCCAGGTCACACACCCCAGACGTAGGATCAGGATCTTTTCCTCTGTGTTCCCTGGGTCCCTGTTTGTCCTGCCACTAAGCACTTAGCACACTGTGCTGTGATCCTGTGTTTTCAGGCCCTTCACGTTAAATTAGTCATTCCCTACAGCCCTGGCTTGTCAACTACTCATTTCCCCCCTTGCATAGAGTTTGAACTAATAATAATAATAATAATAATAATAATAATAATGTTGGAATAAATAAATAAAATGTACATGAGGTGTGTTCTGTATAGGTCTGATGGCCTCTAATTACCCTTCAAGGTCAAATTAAAAGTCCAGTTCTGCCCTCTTTGTCCCCTTCTCCTCTGCAGTTACGAGCAGAACAATAACTATTAGTAAACTGGTGCTTCCGACGGTGTGCCTCGCATTTCTGCCCTCTCCTTGGAGCGACGGCGCCTCTAATTTATGAACTGCCACTCTGAACTAACTCCTATTTCAGTTCAAATGACTCAACGGTTATTTGAATAGCTCTATAAGGGTTCAAGCCTTTTAAAAAATGACACCAGATCCCATAAAATGATGGTTGATATGGCTATAAATTTCAGGAGAGAGACCCGGGCACTTGGTGCAGTCACATTGGGGTTCGCGGCACATTCCAGCCATGGCGTCTCAGCCCTCACTCTCCACTAATTATCAGGCCACATTAAAATCTCCTCCTGTTTATGATAAAAGCGTGGCTGCCTTTGAGTAAGGCACTTCAAAGTCTCCCTTTCAGAAGACTGTTGAAATCTCAGCCCATTGAGACTGTCACAGCTTGACAAGCTCCCGCGTTTGTCATACCTTCTGGAAGCCCGCCTCCACTCCTGGACCTGGGATAAGCTGAAAGCTCTTTTATTGATAACATTTTCTTAAGGAGCGAGAGAAGGGGAAAAAGGACAGCATACTGTCATAAAATAGGGGGAAAATCACTCTCTTTGGCCCAGGAATTTTAAATGTGGATGCTCATCCATGCTATCAGTAGGAAAGGATGATGTTCAACCAAGAGGTTTCTCTGGGCCATGCAGTACCAGGGCCCAAATAGATGGAAGGTCGGTGGGTGTATGTCAGGATCCTGGAGGAAACAATGAGATATCCAAGAAGAATTTTCCAAAAGAATCATTTGTAGAGGTATGAACAGGATTAAGGGAAGTCAACTTGGAATGGTGTAGTATCCTGGGTAGTAGAGGGTCAGTAGTGATGAGGTAGAATAGAAGAGATAAAAATTTTAGGTAGAAAGGAGACCAGGGGAAGTGTGGAGAGTGCCTTTGGACATTCCCTTTTGAATTGTGAATTGCTTGACATAAGTGCTGCCATTTTAAGGCAAATGTGTGTGAGTAAAAAGTGAAACACCCAAAACGACAGCCCAGGAACTTCCCAGGTCTGGCTTGAGTGATATGTTCATGCTTTCCCCTGGCTGATGCAACCCTAGCACTGGATGTGACTGTGCATGCCCAGCCTCAGCTGAAAGAGCATATGTCCACCTAAGGTAAGACCCCCTCAAACAGTATATAAGGCCCAAGAGAGTTAGGCCCAGTGAGCCTCCAGCTCCAAGTCAAGTGAGTTGCCAGACTCCCTGTCATGGTGCTCCATGACTGCTGGTGTGTCTCCCACCAACAGCGACAACCCAAGAACCTGGAGAAGAAAATGCGTTCTGGTAAGCTCCCCCACTGAATCTCGGCTGTGCAGAGTTAGGGCTCCCATACCTAGTGTGAAGTGTGAAAATAAATTGGTATAGACTCCCATCAGGAGTCTGAATCTAAATTCCGCCATTCTATAACTCTCCAACTCTTCCTAGCAGTTGGGGCTCACTCAGAATAGGATTGAAGATATAGTTTTAAAATCAGGAAAGTTCCTGATATCTAACTCCACCCTATAGGGTATGTTCTGTCTTAGGGGGAAGCTTCATAAGTCTACACCTTTAATCACAATGGCCCCTTTCCCCACCTGAGATCCCTGAGATGCTTAGTGTAAACAGTCTATGAGGAGGACAAAGGTCAGACAACAGCCAGCCACCACCCTTCAGTTGCCAGGGAAACTGAAGATTAAGAGGAAGTTCAGACCTCCACTGTGTGACCCCACCTACCCCCTCATGGGGGTTCTATAAAAGAACTGAGAAAGCAGCAAAAGCTCTCTTGCTTGCTTGGATGGACAGACATGCACAGAGAGACTCATTCTCCTTGTCTTGAGATGGCCCATGTCTCCCTGAACCTGTATCCCCACCTTTCTTAAACTATTTTTTTTTGTGTGTGTGGTACTGGGGATTGAACCCAGGGGCATTCTACCTCCGCGCTATACCCCCGGCCCTATTTTTTATACTTTATTTTGAAACCGGGTCTCACGAAGTTGCGGAGGGCCTCACTAAGTAGCCGAGGCTGGCCGCGAACCTGGATCCTCCGGTCTCCGCCTCCCAAGTACTGGGATTACAAGCGTGCGCCACCACGTCCGGCTTCCCACCTTTCTTGAATTAAACCTTTGCCTTTTCTCTGATGGCACGTGTTGAAATTCTTTTCATCATGGAGGCCAAGAACCCACAGAATTCTCATCTCTTCCCCTGACAGTAGCACCCCAGACCTGAAGTGGGATGGAAAGAGAGTAGGTCTAGGGACCCAGAGAGGTCAATAATGGAATCAGCCTTCCAAAGGGGACTCAATTGCACCATTGTGACTCAGCATAGAGGTGTTCAGAGAAAATAAACGCTTCAACCTCACTCTCTTCCCAATCTTCAAAGTCCTGCCATATTTCCCCCACTGAATGAAATTGGAGCCAGAAGGCTAGGGATTTCACTGACAGTGTCCAGAGGGGTCAGTCTCACAGGCCACCAGTGCAGAGAAGAAGAGGTTGGTTTCCAGGGCCATGGAGAAGACATCCAGCCTCAGGGTTATGTAGAGGAGTAAGGTGAGCACGAGACAGCAAAATTCCCTTTGTCTCTGTTGAAGGAAGTGACGTCAGCTCTATCTGATTCATGCATGGTTTAAGAAGGCAAGACTAGCTGATCCTAAGGACCCCAACAACTGGTACTTTCTTTGCTTCAGGTTCTATGAAGGTTTTGAGTGTCTGGCTCAATGACATTATGTTGGTACTATGAATTAATTTTTTGCAATGACATATTTCAAGGCAATAATAATAAATGTTTAACTTATACTAAGTATTATGGAGTAGATGATTATAACTTGACTTTTCTTAAATAAGAGAGAAAATATTTATTTTCATAATTTGAAAAAGCAGACACATGATTAAGTATTTATTTATTTTTTAATTTTTTAAATGTTTTGTGGTACTGGCGATTGAACCTAGAGGCATTCTACCTCCGAGCTACACCCTCAGCCCTATTTTTTTATTTTTATTTTGAAACATGGTCTCACTAGGTTGATGATAGTCTCACTACATGCTGAGGCTGTCCTCAAACCTGAGATCCTCCTATCTCAGCCTTCCAAGTACTGGGATTACAGGCGTGCGCCACCATGCCCAACTACTTCATAGGGGCTATAATCAATGGAAAAAATGTTTAACTTGACAAGGATCTGAGAATAGATTGTCATCTATTCTCAGATCTATGCCAATTATTCAAATCTATATGCCAATTATTCAAATAAAATGTGAAAGCAATAATGACCCTTCTATTTTGTATATCCAGATGTAGTTAACAGTGGAGATGCTGGTGTCAGGACCTGCTCCAGCCATAAATGAAATCAATGACCACCTCCACGAGGCTCCCCTGTGCCAGTGGGCCCCAGTTCTCCTCAAAGGCAGTCACTCTTGCCTGGGATTCTGCCACTGTAAAACCATCTTTATATTTGAGATGCCCTGGTTTTCCTCATACCCTTTCTTAAAATGTGTGCACTCTCAAAGCAATATACAATTAGTTATTGCGATGTTAACTACTAGTAATAGGAATTACACTATTAACACTTAACACAACCACTATCTGTAATTTTTTTTTTTTTTTTTTAGGTACTGGGGATTGAACCCAGGGTAATTCTACCTCCAAGATACATTCCAACCATGTTTATTGTTTATTTATTTATTTATTTATTTATTTTTGAAACAGGGTCTTGCTACAATTTTAAAAAGAAGGGGGCAGAAGGATTGTTGCTCAGGCCATTGTCTGAATAGGACAGGCTTAGATGAGGCATCAATCAGCAGATCCTGGGACGATCTCTGGATAGTGAGGGTAGAAGTCAAGGTCAGAAGAAAAGTAGAGAAAGAAAGCAGAAGGAAAGGAAGGGGATCCCATAGATTCAGTAGATGGTATAGATTCCATGCCCTGCATCTTGTATAAGCCATCATGCTAAGCCATTTGAATGTATTGTCTCAATAGAGTCTTGACATAGATTCTAAGATGTAGGCACCCATTTTTATTATTTATTAGCACCCATTTTTCCAAGGTGAGATAAGTGAGGTTTAAAGAAGCTTAGTAACTTGCCCAAGGTCACGGAGACTGTAAATGATGAGAGCAAATGAAGATTCCAAAGCCTATCATTTTATTTCCTCTGAGATATGTTCACATCCCCCTCTCTCCATCCTCAGCAAGAGTTTCAACAATGGATAAACTAGAACTGGTAATGAATTTTAAGGAAGATCCAAGAAAGGCCTGACTATGAAACACCTCCACGCTGTCCTCAAGAGGAACAACCTGTCATCGTTACTGTCCAAGAGACTCTTACTAAATGCTTGCTCTAACCGGGGCTTATCCTAAGCTCAAGAGCTACAAAAGCAAGTCACCATGATTCCCTTTGTGAACTAAAAGTGCAAGGAAGGAAGACTTTAATCCAAATGTTTACACTGAGAATTCAATGACAAGGCTTATCAGGATGTTATAAACCAGAGAGGAAAAGATTAGGCATTTGCCCACCTCTTAGATCAGTGTTTAGTTCCGGGAAAAGATGAAGCAGAAGAAAATGCACTTTATATTAGTCAGTATAAGCTAGGGCCTGGCACTATAACAACAACAACAAAAAAATCTCAGTAGCTTCCCAAAACCAAGATTTATTTTTCAGTAATCTGAAGTCCACTGTAGGTCCGGTGACTCTCTAGGAAAGCTTTTCTCCAAATGGTGACACTGGGACCAGGCAGTATCTTCATTTGGGGGAGAGTCAGGAAGATTTCATTAACCCACACAGGATTTCCTTCACAATCGTCAGGGCAGGGGAAGAGTGAGATGAGAATAAAAAGGGGAATTTTTGCTGACTCAGCCTGGAAAGGAGATACATCATTTATGTTATTTTATTGGTGAGAAATAGTTGCTTGGCATTGGCATTCACTAGAGATCCATGTACCAAGACTCTAGTAATATCTACTTCATCCTTCGTAGCCAGTGCACACTGACTGACTACTTAGATTATAGCATTCTGTAATGCCAATGCATAAATATATTTTGATATTTCTGATTTGGGTGTGGTGGATAAGTGATTCCAGGTGCCAAAGAAAACCAGCCTGGGAAAGTAGACCAGATACTGAGAAGAGGAAGGTGGAGATGGCAAACTCTGATCACCAGCCCAACTAGCCAGCATGGAAATTCTGGAGAAACAGCTCTCATAGACTACAGCAGGGAGAGAGAAGCATGCCTTTTGCTTCCTGGCTGCCATCAGAAATCTGCAAGATGTCTCTTGGCAGCAGAGAACTTTATCATCAGGGGTAGTATTTCAAAAGATGGTTTAGCTTCAGTCTAATGGCACCGAAAAGAAAAACTCTAAAAATTGCAATTCACAAATCAGACACATTAAAGACTTGAACACATTGATTAGCTCTTAGTCAATACATTGTAAGGCTACTTTGAAATTACAGCTAAATGGTGTGAAAAGAAACCTGCTTGGATCTGAGGGGAGAAATTGAGAATTTGGGAAATTAAACTCATTACTCCATATAGTTCTGTTATGACCCAATTCTTTTTCATTGCCCCTTTTTGAACCTTTTCTATGTCTGCTGTGCTCCTGAGCTGAGTAATGGGATTTAATATTAGGTTCTTTTTTTTCTCTTCAATTGCAGGTGTTATTGGGTCTTGCACAACAGTAACTGGATATTTAACAATCTGCACAAAAAGATTTAGACAATATTCAAGAAAATGCCTTTTCTAGCTGGGCATGGTGGTGCACGCCTATAATCTCCAGTACTTGGGAGACTAAGACAGGAGGATCACAGGTTGGAAGACAGCCTCCGCAATGTAGTGAGGCTCTCAGCAACCTAGCAAGAGCCTGTTTCAAAACAAAAACTAAAAAGGGCTGAGGCTGTAGCTCGGAGGTAGAATGACCCTGGGATCAATCCTTAGTACCAAAAATAAATAAATAAATAAATTAATTAATTAATTAATACATAAATAAATAAAACAAGTTTTCTTTTTTTTTTTTTTTGCGGTACCAGGGGTTGAACGCAGGGGCGTTCTACCTCTGCGCTACGCCCCCGGCCCTATTTTTTATACTTTATTTTGAAACCGGGTCTCACGAAGTTGTGGAGGGCCTCACTAGGTAGAGCGAGAGAGAGACAGGGAGAGAGAGAGAGAGAAAGAGAGAGAGAGAGCGAGAGAGAGAGAGAAGAGCTGAAGCTGGCCGAGAACCCGGGTCCTCTGGTCTCCGCCTCCCAAAGTACTGGGATTACAAGCGTGCGCCACCACGCCGGACTTATAAAACAAGTTTTCATATTGTGCTGGGGAAGAGTTGCTCCAAAGGAGAAATGCAAAAGGGCTTTGAGATTTTGGCTATGGGATGGAATGTTCTAGAAGCAATGAACAAGCAGTTAAATGGGAATGGAAAGAGCCCTGGACCAGGGATCTAGAGACTGGGTCTGAGTCTCCACTGTTCCACCAAACAATTTGTCACCTTGGACAAGTCATTTCATGTGGCAGAGTCTCTGATGTGCTAGGCATATTCTTCCTTCAGGATGGAAGAACACATTTCCCATGGCTGCTGGGCTATCTCAGAAGATAGTCTCTGAGCCAGGCATGGTGGCGCGGGCTTGTAATCCCAGTACTTGGGAGACTGAGACTGGAGGATCCGGGTTCGCGGCCAGCCTCAGCTACTTAGTGAGGCTCTCCCCAACTCAGTGAGACATGGTTTCAAAATAAAGAATAAAAAATAGGGCTGGGGGTGGAGCTCAGAGGTGGAATGCCTCTGGGTTCAATCCCCAGTACTGCAAAAAAAAAAAAGAAGAAGATAGTCTCAGCCGGGTATAGTGGCGTACACTTGTAATCCCAGTACTTGGGAGGCTGAGACAAGAGGATCACAGGTTCATAGTCAGCCTCATCTATTAGTGAGGCCTCCACAACTTAGTGAGACCCTGATTCAAAATAAAGAATAAAAAATAGGGCTGTGGGTATAGCTCAGAGGTAGAATGCCCCTGGGTTCAATCCCCAGAATGGAAAAAAAAAGAAAAGAAGATAGTCTCAATTGTCAACTTGTTTAGGGATTGACGCAGCTGAAGGGTACCACTTTACCAAGGGGGATTCACACCCAATGACTGGTCAGTGAAGAAGCCTGACCCTCTTGCCACAACGTGGGACAATCCTAAAAGGACATTTTAGCTCATGGTTCCCACTGAGCAGAAGGAGGCCTTTGTAAAGAATGCATCGCAGTATAATGTCTCTCTTGGTCCAACCTTCTTCCTTCCTCTTCCTTGCATAGAAAGAGGACCCAGGAGCACACACTAATCAACACCATGCTCGCTCGTCTCCACCTCAAAACTTGAGAAATCTAATCTGTGATTATACATCCAACTCAAGTCTACAAATCTAGAACCCAGTTTCTTCTCTTTATCAGAAAAAAATAATAATAACCCCAAGGGGGTCATAGGCTCTGAATACGAGGCCCATGTGTGAACACAAGGACTCTGGGGACCCTGAGCGGTGAGAGGTTCTGTGTATCGGTGTAGAGGATCACTTCCTTCCAGAGCGGTACGTAGATCTCAACAGATTGTCTCACGTGTTTTACAGCCCATCAGGGTAAAGATCCGTTTGTAGATTATCTCTTGGGGTTGCTGTAATTTTAACATTCCAGGATTTCACAAGGCACAAAGTAGTGTCTTCTAAAGATTGCCTTCTGTGCCCCTAACATGCTACTGGTAAGTATTTATAAGTTAATAACAGAGGTTTATCCTCACACATACACAAATACACATAATGTGTTCACTTCTGCAGTGTTCTAGAAATAACCATTCCAGCCTTCATTGTTAAATCTTTGACAAGTAGGGACATTTTGAAAATGGAAAGGTGAATCCAAAAAGGCTGGCAAGAGACATAATTTGGGGCAGGCGTGTAGTCCTTGTTCTTATGATTCTAGAACCCACCTAGAATCCAACTCAGAAACTCAGCACTCTCCATCCCCCACCCCACTCCACTACTATGAAAAACAGATTTGCTCCCAGGAGAGAAAAACCATCGTCCTCACGTATTGTGCACCTTCTGTATGCCAGGTGCTGCAGAGACTAATTTTGTATTTAAGCCTCAGGCCAACAGTGAGCAGCTGTAATTATCAGCCTTTTACACATCAGCAGATGGAAAACTCAAGAAGTTTCAAAATTTTATCCAGGGTCACAAAAGTAGTAAAACTGACTTTGGAATTAAATTCAAGTTTGTCTTGGTTTCAAGTTTGTCCATTTCAGCCCTAAAGTCTGGGAGATTCTGTTCTACCACCCTCCCACTGTAGGACATTAGACCCATATACTGAGTTTCTGACAGGAAACAATTTCTGTTTTTCATTTTCTTTCTTTTTTTCTTGTGTGTATGTGTGTGTGGGTGCTAGGGATTGAACCCAGGGGTGTTTTACCTCCAAGATACACCCCCAGCCCTATTTTATTATGAAACAGGGTCTCCCTAAGTTGCTGAGGGCCTTGCTAAGTTGCTGAGACTGGCCTTGAACCTATGATCTTCCCATCTCAGCCTCCCAAGTACTGGGATTACAGACATGTGCCACCATGGCTGGCTAGGAAACAATTTCTTAGAGTAAAATCTGGCAGTTGTGAATCAGGATCTATAATACGGATGCATCTGCTGGAGCCTAAGTCTTTCTGCAATTGATGCCAAAGAAGCTCACAATATCTATCAAGATAGTAATTGGCCACTAGCAGAAAAACAATCCAGACGACCAGATGGGTATTTTCCTCTATTCACAGTATAGGGACAGACATTTTTCCATTATTGCTTCTGTTGTTTTACCTCATTCATTTTCAGGTGTATTTAGACTGTGTCCATGGCATCCAGGCAGCTGACTTGTGAGTTAATGTATTACCAGAGGTACTGTTTCCTTCCATGAGATAGAGTTACTACTACCAAACTCAGCAGGTAGAGTTACTACTATTAATTCTGCATCCATTCTTCTCAGCTGAGTAGAGTACACAGCAAACCCAAAGTGGTCTTTTCTAATGTCAGATTTTTATCTTTTTTGCTATTATAACATTAATACTTTGTGTGGTGTGTGTGTGTGTGTGTGTGTGTGTGTGTGTGTGTGTGTGTGTATGTTACTGGGGATTGAACCCAGGGACATTCTACCTCTGAGCTACACCCCCAGCCCTATTTTTATTCTTTATTTTGAAATAAAGTTGCTGAAGGCCTCACTAATTAGCTGAGGCTGGACGTGAACCTGTGATCCTCCTGTCTCTGCCTCCCAAGTCCTGGGATTACAAGTGTGTGCCACCACACCCGGCTAATATTAGCACTTAACTAATAGCTGGAGGCTCTGCTGGTCTGGGGTCAGGGCACTGTGGCCCTCGGCAGCTACATCCTCATGGTTTCCTGGGAACAGCCCACACTGCAGATATCTGTGGTCTCCATTTCTGAGACACTGAGTGGGGGCAGGCTGACCCATCTGAACCAGAGAAGTATCTCTATTATAGTAGCACCTAACTTCTTCTAGCTCACATCCACGACTCGGTTCCAAAGTTTACACAACTTTGGTATTTGCTACAGCAGTTCCCCAACTTTTATATCAGTTTCTGTCTTCATTAGTTTGGATAGCTATAATAAAAATACCATAGACTGGAAGGCTTAAATAATAAACATTTGTTTCTCACTAGGAAGTCTGTTAGGGTTAGATATAGAATGTCCCCTGAAGAACTCATGTATTAATGTTCAGAGGTGATGTAATTAAGTGGTGAGGGTTGTAATATCATTAGTGGATAAACCTACTGTAATGGATTTACTGGGTGGTAACCTAGGCAGGTGGGGTATGTGGCTAGAGAAAGTGAGTCCTCAGGGGCGTGACCATAGGGACTGTCCTTTTGTCTTTGAATCCCCTTGCCTGCCTTCTTTCTCTGCTTCTGGCTTCCATGATGTGAGAACAGAGCCCTTCCTCTCTCCCTGTCTCTGCTCCCTACCACCATGCCCTGAGATCTGCAGATCCTGGTCTCACATGCACCAAACCTGAAATCTCCAAAAACTGTGAGCAAATAAATCTTCCTTCCTCTAAGCTGTGTGGTCAGTTGTTTTGATTATAGCAATGATGATGCAAAGTCCAAGATTAAGATAAGGGCTGATCTGTTTTTTCATACTTTTATTGGTGCATTATAGTTTCACATCATAACATAGTTCATAGTGATAGTGACGTACATGCACATAGCACTTGGTGAGCTTTCCCCCGGCTCCCTCTCCACTCCTCCACATCCCCATACATGATAAAGAGATTGACATTGGTATTCTCACATATGCGCATAATGCCAATGGAAGTGTTTCTCATCTGTTTTATGATGGGGACTTACCGGTTGGTTCATGGATGGGGACTTTACCTCTTTACTGTGTCCTCACATTATAAAATAAGGGCTAGAGAGCTCTCTGGAATCTCTGTGATGAAGGCACTAATTCCACTCTTGAGGCCGCCCCTTCATGTCCTAACTACCTCCCAAACCATTACATTAGGGTTAGGATTTCAACAGATAAATTTGGAAGGCACACCAACATTTCATCTGCAACACTGATTTTAGTAAAAACCATGACCTCTTATGTGTTCAATAAGTGAGTACTTCAATCTTCACTATCTCATTTAATCATCTGAGCAATACTCTGAAGAAGGCTGCCAGGTATTATTACCTCTATCTTAAAGACAAACAGAAATTTAGATAGCTTAAGGAATTTATCCAATACTTCATATTAGTGTTCTGGCTTCTAGTCTTTCCCAAACTTAACCAACAGGTAAAGGATACACAGACCCATATAAATTAGACCAAACTTCACACACACACACACACACACACACACACACACACACACACCAAAAAAACTCATGCTAGGTCTCTATGTCACTTAGCAACTGAAGTTATAAATTTTCACACAGTAACCAAAGCAATCGTTTAGAAATGTGTGTCAGATCATATCGCTTCCCTGCTCTCAACCATCCAATGGCTGTCCATCATGCTAAATAAAATCCCAAATCCTTCGCTGGCCTGCAAGGTCTTGCAGGGTGGGGCCCCTGTCCACCAACCTGACCTATTGTCTCCCATCCTCCCCCTGCCTCCTTCACATTTAGCTTCCCAGTTCTTGAACCAACAAGGATGTTTCCTCTTCCACTTTTGCACCTGTTTTTCTCTCTTTCTGGAACTCACTCTCTTTCTCTTCATAGTCTCAATATTCTCTTACTTCCAGAAAAGACTTCTCTGATTACCTGAGTTAACAAAGTGCCCCCATTTTTCTCTATCCTTTGACCCTAGCTTGTTGCTACTTATAGCTCTTATGAGTGCTAAATTGATATTATACATGTGCACATTTATTTTTACATTTGTTATATTCCTATCTGTTTCAGATTTGTTATTCATATTTGTTTAACTTTTATCCTCCTAGTAGATAAACCCCATGAAGGCAGGGACTTTGTCTTGTTCACTGCTATACGCCCAGGACCGAGCAGAGTGCCAGCCTCACAGTTATGCTCAGTAAATACTTGCTGAATTTTGAATTCATCAGTGTCTTGCTGGAAATGTCAGGGAAGACGTTGAGATAGCAAAGAGATCTTATCTTTGGTGCCCTCAACATTTCCCTTCTCATTAGCTAGAAAAGTGTTTATGCAATACATGTGTATTACAAAGCTTTTATAAGAAATTATTCCATCCTGACTCTACCACTTACATGTCAGGGGAGTTTCAATGACTTATTTAACCTTTCTCGTATCCTAAGACGAGATTTCTACCTCAGTAGAATTGGCATAGTTGTAGTTGCTGTGGGAGTTAACAAACAAAATATAAAAAGCAATCACCATGCCTGACACAGGTAAGTACTCAGAGAATGCTTGTCCATAGAACTGTGATTGTCAAGAAGAAGAATCACAGACATAGACAGTTGTCCATTTAGGTACTTACTCATCATCCACTTACTAATGAGCTAGACACAGGAGGAATGGAAAAGAATGTGCTCCACTCCCTGCTCTGAGGAAGGGCTGGGACTTGGGGAGGACAGTGTTCATCAGCATTTATTCCCCCTGCACTAACAGAAACTTGTACTATATGCATCTGTATAACACACTCAATGAGTGTGATAGTTAATCTAATTTGTCAACTTGACCGGATCATGACACACCCAAGATCATGTGACTTTGGGTATGTAACAGCAGATTAAACAGAAAGTCCTGCCCTAAATGTAGGCAGCAGGGTTCTGATAGGTGCAGGACTTAGATAAAAGAAGGAGAAAGCTGCTTAGAGGGATGCGCGACTCTCTCCAAAGAAAACACATCTGCTCTTGTCTGAGATCATCGGCCTCCAACATCGCCATTTCTCTGAAGAGCTTCTTGATCTTCTGCTCTCATCTGAGATCGTTGGCCTCCAGTCCTTTGAACTGAAACTTCACCATCGTTTCTCCGAAGAGCTCTTAGACCGCTCGACCAGTGACTGGTTTCTCTGACTCTTCACATGCAGTCGGAACTTGGGACTACATTGTAAACTAATCTGATAAACCCCTTTTTCCATATACTCATTCTGTGAATTCTGTCAGTCTAGTGAACCCTGACCAATACAATGAGATAGCTTTCCTGAATCAACCATTAATTCATGTATTCAGTATTACATTGAATATCCTTCTTCATTTAGTCCTCAAACACCATAGAAGACAGAGCCACAGAGAAACTGACACATCCCCTCACCTAAAGAAATGTAGAGCTGGGCATGGTGGTGCACGCTTGTAATCCCGGTACTTGGGAGGCGGAGACAGGAGGATCCTGGTTTGCGGCCAGCCTCAGCTACTTAGTGAGGCCCTCCACAACTTAGTGAGACCCTGTTTCAAAGTAAAGAATAAGCCGGGCGTGGTGGCACACGCTTGTAATCCCAGTACTTTGGGAGGCAGAGACCGGAGCATCTGGGTTCGCAGCCAGCCTCAGCTCTCTCTCTCTCTCTCTCTCTCTCTCTCTCCTTAGTGAGGCCCTCCGCAACTTCGTGGAGACCCGGGCCGGGGGCGTAGCGGGGAGGTAGTATACCCATGCATTCAATCCCTGGTACCACAAAAAAAGAAGAAAGAAAGAAAGAAAGAAAGAAAGAAAGGAAGGAAGGAAGGAAGGAAG
>PVJS01022135.1:0-30827 GCA_004027185.1 Glis glis
ATTTTTTAATACTTTATTTTGAAACCGGGTCTCACAAAGTTGCAGAGGGCCTCACTAAGGAGAGAGAGAGAGACAGGGAGAGAGAGAGAGAGAGAGAGAGAGAGCTGAGGCTGGCCGCGAACCGGATCCTCCGGTCTCTGCCTCCCAAAGTACTGGGCTTACAAGCATGCGCCACCACGCCCGGCCTGTGACATTCTTGATGGATTACTTTGGTCAGGATAGAATTTCACTTTCCCTTCTAAATTCTGTTCATTTTTAATTCTAGTTTGTAGCTTATTAATGTTGTTACACATACATTTTGGTTAGTATTTCACTAATATATTTTTTCTGTGGTATATTCCTTAATAAAATATACTTAGATTTATATTTTTAGTAAATCAGAATTTTTGTGCCTTTCAATGGATACCTTTGATCAGCTTCACATTTTATACAACTCAAATATTTGGTTTAATATTTGCCACCTTATGTTGTGCTCTTATTTTCATGCTTTCTCTTTGTTTCTATTTTTCTCCTCAGACATCTATAGCACTGAAGAAAGTTTTCTTCATTGAGTATTACCTGCACCGGTTCTCAATGCATCATAACCATTTTTCAAGCTGTCAGAGTTTTACCCATCTGTTGAGTCTGTTGATGATTCTGCATTAAGGTGATAGGACATTATAATCTTAGGTAGTTTTATAACAGATACAACCCAAGTTCCCAGTGTCTTCCCTCACTCATGACACAGTCCTGTGCACGTGTTCCTAGTTGAGCCACCGTCCACATGGTCATGTAGGGCCCAGGCTCCTTCCATCGAAGGGCTCTGCTTTCTTCAGAAGTCCTCTGATTCCTTTCTATCTTGGCTTGTAACTAGGGAAAGAGAGACGATGGAGGAGGTATATCTGCTTCACAACCACTTTGTCCTGCAGTAACTCATATCTTCTATCCAAACCCTTCTGGCAAGAACTTGTCACATGGTCCCACCTAGATGCAAATGGTGCTAGAAATAAAGTCCCTAGCCAAGTAGACACTTCAAGCAATCACTCCAGAAGGAAGCCTAAATTAGCTGGCTTCTTTGCTACATTCTGTTTGTTTTTCACTTCCTGAATTATTTGGTTGTCAACCGCTAAAGGTTAGAAGACCCTGGTCCCTTCTCATACTTACTGAATTAAATATATATATGAGAGCTGGGCGTGGTGGCGCACGCTTGTAATCCCAGTACTTGGGAGGCTGAGATCGGAGGATCCGGGTTCGCGGCCAGCCTCAGCTAGTGAGGCCCTCTGCAACTTAGTGAGACCCTGTTTAAAAATAAAGAATAAAAAATAGGGCTGGGGGTGTAGCCCAGAGGTAGTATGTCCCTGGGTTCAATCTCGGGTACTGCAAATAAAATAAATATATGATAACTTGAACATAATGACTTTAAAATGATGTATTTCTCTAGCCATGCATGGTGGTGCATGCCTGCAATCCTCCCAAGTACTAACTTAGGAGACTGGGACAGAAGGATCACAGGTTCGAGGCCAGCCTCAGAAACTTAGCAGGACTCTCAGTAACCTAGTGAGACTCTGTTTCAAAACAAAAAATAAAAAAAGGCTGGGGGTGTAGCTCGGAGGTAGAATATTCCTGGGTTCAATCCTGAGTATAATATATATATGTATTACATATATATATTATGTATTACATATTATATATTATATATTACATATATAATATGTAATATATAATATATATAAATAATATGTAAACATATATTATATATTTCTCTTAACTAAAATTTTCCCAGTTACCATGAAGACTTGTAATATTTAAATTAATTATCTTGAAAGTACCAAGATAAATATATGAATCAGGGTATCTTATGAGAATTAGGTGTGAAGATTATTTCTTCTACATTAAGGTAGCTGATGAAGTAAAAGTAAAAAGACAAGTCGGTTTCCTGTTCTGCATGCTCTTTTTCTACTCCATCCCTACAAGGTCCCAGTCTTGGTTATGCATTTGGCATTATCTGTTCTGTCAGCCCCTCTGCAGATTGGAATGCTACCAGCAAATCTTAACCTGTAGGTAGAACACGCCAGCTACCCCTGTAATGATGATTTCTCTGTGGTGGCCCAAATCTTGGGTAAGAATCCTAGAGATTTAGAAATCTCCTGTTGGAATTAGATTTGCCCTTTGTCTCTGAGCCAAGCATAGTCTTTTGGACACACCAGTTTGGCTCTGCTTGCTAATCTCCTAAACCTCAAGCACACTGCATAAAATCTCCATCAAGACATGACCAAGATTCTCTTCTTTTGAAATTAACAACTGTAAAATATCATGCTAATTTGCCCCTCAAATTCCAGTCAAAACAACTTTGCATAGCAGTAGTGATTCCTGCCTTTGCTCGGATATTGAAAGAGCCAGTGGAACAGGCCACAGGCAGGCGAGAGGCAGAAAAGTTAGGCTTTGGAATCCAAAAGATAAGGGCTCAAACCATGGCTGCATCCTTTATTGGCTATGTTACTTTGGCCGGGCTACTTTGCCATCCTAAGCCTCAGTTTCTATAAGTACAAAATAAAGGTGCCTGCCTCAGAGAACCACTGAATGGATTAATGAAAAAATGCAGATTACTTGACTCATAGTAGAATTTAATTAAATGTCAATGATTATTTTTCCTTCAGACTTCAGCAGTAGTGCCCACAAAGTCATGTTTATAATTCTAGATGAAAATTTCTAATTTTTTCTTACTTAATTCTGTGCACTGATGTATCAGCACTTGAGAATATACACATTGTTGTCCACTCATTTCTCTGTTATTTCAGCCCTTGACATGCAAGGCTTATAATTTTACAATTATATAACAGAGTTCCTATCAGTCTAACAATCTCACTATAGGCTTCCCTTACCCTTAAATATCATTGTAAATCCTTTGCGATAAATTGCTTATACTATACATATCTTTACCATAAAAAGTTAATCCCTCCTGGGTTTGATCCTCAGCAACACACACACACACACACACACACACACACACACACACACACATACACACACACACAGAGTCAGTTTCTATTTATCTTGAATCCCAAAACTAGAAACGTTGTTTACTTTTTCCTCATGGCAACATAAGTGAGAACTGAAATATGTATTAGACACCCTAAGGCAGGTAAAAAAAGTCAAATGGTGTTTGAATCTTAAAGATTAAATTTCATCAGAAAGGTTTTAGCATTATATATGATTAATTTTATGCCTCTGTTTTTGTATATTAATAATTCACACTTTATTATAGGCTAATGTTTTATGCTACTGAATTATATATATATGTATATATTTGATAACTTAAAAAGGATTTTAAAATGGTACCTTTCTCTTAACTAAAATTTCCCCAGCCACCATGATGTATTTGTAACATTTAAATTAATTATCTTGAAAGTACCAAGATAAAAAGGTGAATCTAGGTATTTTTATGAGAATTTAGTGCGAAGATTACTTTTTCTACATTAAGGTAACTGACAGAGTAAAGGTAAAAAACCATTTTCCTGCCGGGCGTGGTGGCGCACGCTTGTAATCCCAGTACTTTGGGAGGTGGAGACCGGAGGATCCGGGTTCACGGCCAACCTCAGCTCCTCTCCTCTCCTCTCTCTCTCTCTCTCTCTCTCTCTCTCTCTCTACCTAGTGAGGCCCTCCGCAACTTTGTGAGACCCGGTTTCAAAAATAAAGCATAAAAAAATAGGGCCGGGGGTGTAGCGCGGAGGTAGAACGCCCCTGCGTTCAATCCCCGGTACCGCAAAAAAAAAAAAAAAACATTTTCCTGTCAAAAAATCTCCAAAAGCCCACATTATTAAAGATTATTATCATGGAGTTTTGTCTGAGAAAAATAAAAAGGATTCCACATGTCCACTTGAGAGTTATCAATATGTGATTTAAAGTCTATCCAATATAGAGTTGAAGTATGTATTACTTAGAAACACTTTGGGAGGAAATCAGTGAAAAACGAGAAATTAAGAAAGCAAGGAATGAACAAGAGGGAATAAATGGAAAGATAGATACATACAGAGACCCAGAAATAGCCAGATAGCAAGTTAGAAAAAGACATACAGAAAGTCTATGGACAGAAGGATGCCCTCACCAAGTAGTGTGTGTACAAGCAAAGGAACAACAACAACAAAAGAGTACAACTTTCATTTAGTAACAACTCTAGCAAGGGATGTAGCTCAGTGGTGGAGCACTTGCCTAGAATGTGTGAGGCCCTAGATTCTATCCCCAGCACCACAAAAAATAATAACAACTCTATCTTGGGCTTTTTATGAAATACTGAGTGTGAATCAGGAAGAAATGGAATACCATTTTTGTCCACTAATTAAGACTATAGTGAGAAACATGTCTGGGCATATAGCTTTTTTGACATTGCCAGAAGCTAAAAACCAAAATGAAAGGAAATGATACACCACAGCAATTAAATTGAAGAGTTGCTGGTGGTGCATGTGTATAATCCCAGTACTTGGAAGGCTGAAACAGAAGGATCACAGATTCGAGGCCAGCCTCAGCAACTTAGTGAGATCTTGTTTCAAAATAAAAATAAAATTGGGCTGGGGTTGTAGCTCAGACGGAGAATGCCCCTGTGTTCAATCCCTAGGAACACACACACACACACACACACACACACACACACACACACACACTTGAACAGTTGCTTTATAATTGAGGAAAGAAACCTCTATTTTGTAGATAACTAACTCAAATCTATTTGTCAGCATCATCAGGATTTTTAATATTATACTTTGTGTTCTGGTTCATTGTTGTAGTACTTTCTGAAAATTTTAATTGTGCAAACACCTTTAGCATATTTTTGAGCTGTGGCCCTAATATTTATATATTTATAAATAATACAAATATACTGTATACAAACATGTTGTATATATTATAAGCATAAATAGAATTAACACAAAAATTTACAGATAGCAAAAAAAATTTACAGATCATAAAATTTCTCCCACATTCCTAGGGCTCATCTGTATCAGGGGTGCACACACCCCCACACCTGAGAAGATACTGCAGTTATGTTAATTTTTCACTTTCAAATATTATGACAACAAATTTATAAAATAACCCCTTATCCATTTTGACAAATGTTTTCTGTGATTAAAAGGGAAATAATCTAATTCAGTAAGTCATAGCAAGTTGCGAAGTTGGCTTGATTCCCATAGTATGTGGTTTTCTGCCTTTGCCTCAGTAGGTGATGAACATTTCAGCTGTGGGAACACTGAAAAACTAATATAAATTCTGATTGAGAGTGGAACTTACATCAGAAGATTGAACAACAATCTCTCTTTCTCTCTCTCTCTGTACTGAGGATTGAACCCAGGGGCATTCTACCTTTTAGCTACACCCCCAGCCCCGCCCCTTTTCTTTTTGAAACAGGGTCTCACTAGGTTGCTGAGAGTCTCACTGCTGAGGCTGTCCTTGAAGCTGAGATTCTCCTTGTCTCAGCCTCCCAAGTACTGGGATTACAGGTATAAGCCACCCCATCTGGCTTCATTTTTATTCTTTTTAAGCACTGCCACTTAGGTTGTTTCAGTAAAGTTTTTCAAAATGAGATAATCAATCAGGTATTATTATCTAGATTTTACAAAGAAACCAGGTCCCGAAAACTGAAATGAGTTTTCTAAGACAATATTGCAAGTTAACAATAAAGACGATTCTAATAAAAAAAATATTGCCTAATACTAGTTTAGTGTGCTTTTCTGGTACTGTTGCAATAACACTGGATATTGAAATCTGTGTCTTCTACATGTTGCTTTACAATCTTTTCTTTACAAAGTATTAGGAGTATTTTTCCCCCACAAGAAAATATGAAGTTTATTTTAAGAGAACTTACTATATTTCACTTATTTAAAGGCTAGGAGGGTTAAGTATCCTTTCCTCATGCCATTGGATTTATGCTGTTGAAGGTTACAAAGCTTGATAACCAAGGACCTTTTGGGGACACATTGATCTCTTGTATCAACAAGGTAAAGCTGAAACATTAAAAAGAAAGATCCTTTGAAATTATGGTATTGAGGAAGGAACAGTAAAAATTATAACCATAATAATCATCATAAAGTTTTCTACATCAAATATGTCAAATCCTTCTGACACTCTCCTGATACTTTGTTTTGAAATCAAGGAACCCACTTCTTATATAATAGAGCCTATGTATGGCTTAAATGCTTGTCATATCTGAGGCCTATGATTGGTTCTCAGGTCCCTACATTTTCAGGTGGCATCTACGAGGCTGGGTCAACAGAAACAATTGTGAGCACAGCCCTGTCTGAAAATTCACAGAAGCACCAAGGAAAAATCCACCTCTGCTACCCATTGTTAAGGTGCTTGCATAAGCTTCCTTGCTACGATGATCAAGCCACAAATTTCATGACTTTAAACAACACAAAATATCATCTTACAGTTCTGGAGGTCAAAAGGTGAAAATGGGCTCCACTGGGCCACAGTCCAGGTCTCAGCAGACTGGTTCCTTTTAGAGACTTGGGAGAACCTCTTCTCTTGCCTTTTCCAGCTTCTGGAAGCCACCTGCTTCACTCTCCTTCCTTCAAAGCTAGCAACATCACTCCAGCCTCTCCTCTCACATCTCCTCTGGCTCTTCTCACTCCCTCTACCACCTCTTAAGGATGCTTGTGATTACATGGGGTCCAGCTGTATAATTCAGGATCATCTCTCCAAGTCAAAGTCCTTAGCTTAATCACAGGCTCTCAGGATTAGGGCATGGATGGGGATCGGGCTATCATTCTGCTCATAATGCTCAGTAGCTAATGGCAACTGTAAACAGAAAGTTCTCTGAATTCCACACAGTGTGGTATAATGAAAAATGGAGAGGGTTTGGAGGCTTGTGGATCTAGGCTGGGGTTCGGATTCTGGCATCCAGCAGTTGTGTGATCTTAAACGACATTTAGCAAGATCTATTTCATCATCTGTGAGGTTGTAATATCTACATCTAAGGTTTACTGGAGGATGAAACAAACCCACCTTGTTGGGTTTTTCTGAATCCTCTTTGATATTCTACAGCATATGTCAATCTCTTTTTCTGGCTTTGTTTAAAATGTACGCCCTGGTTGATTCTGCATCTTTGACTCTTCTTCTTTTTCCTTCAACCATCTCCTTGTTCTCTTCTTGTCACCTGAGTAAAAGTATCAAAAGGTTCTGATCGCAGACATGTTTTGAAATCCTGCTGTTTTCCTTTCTCATGTGCAAACTCATATGTTCCTGAGGTCTCAACCATCACTTCTGTGAAGAAGCCGCAGTGGTGAAGTTTTGCCTTTGCAGCATCCAGCATAAATGTTTTTGCATATAGTAGATTCTCTGTGAATTTCTATGGGATTGAGAGGTGGTAAATTACATGCACCATTTGCAACTAATATCAACCATGAAGCTTGTTTGTTTTTTATCACATTAAGAAGTATAATAAAGAAGCATATCTATTCATGAAGTAGCAATAGCTAATGTATTAAAAACATTAAATATTTAATTTTTGGTACTGGGGCTTGAACCCAAGGGCATTCTACTTCCCAGCTACATCCCCAGACCTTTTTATTTTTTGAAACAGGATCTTGTTAAGTTGCTGAGCCTAGCCTTGAACCTGTAATTCTCCTGTCTCAGCTTCCCAAGCACTAAGATTACAAGTCTGCACCACCATGCCTGATATTTAATTTTATTACTTAGGATTTAATTAATACTAAATAAAATCTAAGAATACTAAAATGCAAATGTTTAAAACACTTAAAAATTAGAGGTAAATTATTTTATAATTGCACAGAATGAAATAAGTTTATCATCAGAAAGAGAATAAAACGGTTTTGATACCTGAAGTTTTTACCTTTTTCTCTTGTCAGGAATTTTTTCATTTCAAAATTCTATCAAATGTGGTGAAAATAGACAACTAAAATCTTCAAACAAATGAGTTCTTTGCTACCAAAATGCAAACAAGAAAGGAAATATACTTTTAAAAACAGCATACATCTGAATCATTTTTCTACAATCTTGTTAAACTGCCCATCAGAAGCTTCCTTAAGGATTTTCTTCTTAGGTTCTTCATAATATTTTCAATGCCAATTAAACCTCCAGCCATACTCTAATTTCTAGCAGACATTTTTCTATTTTGTAATGATGTCTATAAATAGATTTTATAAAATGGAATGTCAACAAAAAGTTTTCATTTGATGAAAAGTAATGGTCAGTTTGCCATATAATGCATAATTCATACTATAAGAATGATACTCTGGTGCCTCTGTGATCAATATGTGAAATTCAGATGTCAAAGAAAAGAACACAGCAGTGTGCAAATATGCAAGAATTAGCACTGTTGTTGTTTTAACATGAACACCCCATGACCACAGTACGCAGGAGTGCTTGTTTGGCCTCAAGCAATGTAATTCATCACAGGACAGGCTGGTGCAAAATTGACTATGGAAAATATTGAATATCATGGGATTTAATTTTAGTGACAGTCATACACCAGTCAAATAAACCACAGAGTAATGCTTTGCTATTTAGGATAGCAGTAGATACTTATATGCTTATAGCAACCATCAAAACAGTAAACTAAATAAAATTACTGTATGATTAAAGGACTTTGGGTTAGTTTTACTATTGCTTTTATTCAACTTTTTCCAAGAAGGATATTTGATGTAAATTACTCTCAGGTAAAATTTAATTTTTGAGGACTGTGAAAAGATTCCTGCAGAACAAATGAGGGAATCCTAATTACAGCATCCAGTCCAGTGACTGTTCAGAACATAGAAGAAAGTCGTGGGCTGGATGACTAAATGAAAGACAAAAACTGACTATTAAAAGTTCTTTAACAGTCATACAGCATTTGACAGCTTATAAGTACACTTATTTTTATTATTAATTTTATTTTTAAATATAATTTACTGGCAGCATATTGGAGGTTCACAGAACTGATCGAGGTTGAGTCATCGACCAGGAATAAAGGCAGGCAGCTGCAGGCTTTGGGGACTGGAAGCAAAATAACTGTCCATACTGTGCAGCTCATGATCCTTAATGTAATAAACACCCTGTGTCTGCACATGTGATTTCTGAGAATCAGAAATGTTACTGAAGAGCCTATAAAACTACTAAATAGGAAGTAGCACGAATTCAGCAATGATTCCATTTATTTATTTATTTATTTATTTATTTATTTATTTATTTATTTTTTGCGGTACCGGGGATTGAACCCAGGGGCTTTCTACCTCTGCGCTACACCCCGGCCCTGTTTTTTATACTTTATTTTGAAACTGGGTCTCACGAAGTTGCGGAGGGTCTCACTAAGTAGAGATAGAGAGACAGGGAGAGAGAGGGAGAGAGAGAGAGAGAGAGAGAGAGAGAGTGAGCTGAGGCTGGCCGCGAACCCGGATCCTCCGGTCTCCGCCTCCCAAAGTACTGGGATTACAAGCGTGCGCCACCACGCCCGGCATGATTCCATTTATGTCTTAATGTCGGCAGTGTGTTTATTACCTTCAAGTCTTTACGAGCCACTTAGGAAATAAGGCAGACTAATGTGATAAACAGATAGTACAGACATAATGGGTATTCTCCGGTGTTTCAGTCTACTTTTCTGTCTCTATGACCAAAATACTTGGCATAAAGAACATAGAGGAGGAAAAGTTTATTTGGCTCATAGTTTCATGGGTACAGCGAACATCATGGTGGCATTGTGGTAGATGGTAGGGCTCCTGGTGGAGGGACACCACCCTCACATCATGGGGCAGGAGGAGAGAGAGAGAGAGAGGAAATGGCCAGGAACAGATGGTCCTCAAGGCCACACCCCCAGTGACCCACTTCCTCCTCCAGCTACATGCTACCTGCCTAGTTACCGCCAGTAAATCCATTCAAATTATTCATCTACCCATGGATTTATTCAGTGATGAGATTAGATGAGATTAGAGCCCTTATTCAATGATTTCACCTCTAAACAATTTTGTGGAATACAGAATACATTCTGTATTCAAACCATGACATGGGGGGGATTCCATTGAGGGGATTGGTGAGTGCCCACCAGCACCATACAGCAGGAAGTGGTTCCAATCAGATGGCAGCAGGGAGAATGAAGAAGGAGAGAAGGGCTGTGTTGTGCCAGGCACTGTGGTGAGCTCTGCGGAGGCAAAGATGAGAACAGCATGGAGCCCCATGGCTCCGCCCCCGGAGGAGGACTTGGAGAATCATTTTCACACTCAGCCTCCCTCGGTTGCTTCCTCCATGGTGCAGCTTCTTTCAGAACGCCTGCATCCTCTATACCGCAGGCCGGGGGTCAGTGTGAACATCCCCTTCCTCCCACTGTCCCTGACCCTCAAGCCAGGGGCCTCCAGTCTCCCCCTTTCCACTCGTTCACCATCTGTCACAAGTCCCATGGACTCTCCCTCCTCCGAGTCACTCCTCAAACATCTCCTCCTCTCTCCAGCCATCTGCTCCTCACTTGCCTCAGGCCACCACTAGCTCTGTCCTAACTGCTCATAAGGCTCCCAGCATGAATTATTTAAATTCTAACCTCCTTTTCTTTATTTTAAAAATGAAGATCATAATATTAATACCCATCTTATAGGTTTCTTTAGAGGATGAAATGATTTGATACACATAAAACATTAAGAATAATAAATGCCTGGAGCACAGTAAGTGCTCTACTAATGGTAATTATTATTATTGTTATTGATTGAGAACGCAGAAGAGGGGACCAGGGATAGAAATGAGGCTCAAGCCCAAAACACCATTTCAAATCTCAAACCCTAGTATCAGTTACATTATATTATAGTTATTTTTTCAGTATCTGTATCTCTCACCAGACTATGAACTCATTCAGTGTCTAGAAAATAGTAGGTCTGTAACAAATACTTATTGAATTGAAAATATTTTTTCTAATTATATATTAGATGTTCATTCAATAGTCTTTTATGCCTTTTTAATCAAATAATGGCTAGCGAATAAGATTATAAAAATGCATGGAACATAGACTTTTTTTTACGTTATGGGTTTTATGTCCTTCTCTTGAATCTAAAATTACACAGGCAGAAGCACACTCAGGCTTGAAAGGAAAAAGATGCTCAAATATTTAACTTTCCAAAATGTCATATTTGAATCACTTTACCAACACGTCTATGAAGCTATGTTAGACAGTCGAGACAGCTGCTTCCTTGGCCAGAAAGTGTAGGCGTTTATGGAGATCCAAGCTGCAGATAGCAAATAGAAAACAACGGCCTCAGGTCCATGGGGTGGCCAACAGCCTACCGCTGCCCACAAGGGTCCCTTGGAGGAGACGCTTCCAGAAAGGGGATGAAAGGCAGACTCAGCCTCACTGCCGGCCTATGCGCTAGATCACAAAGCAACACAGGATACACAATCTTTAATTCCTTGAAGGAGACAAACTGAAGGTCTTAAGACTTTAGAAAAGGGGTATCTTGCCTATAAATTCAGAGAAGCAGCACAGGAGGGTTAAAATCAGGCTTCATAACCAGGTGTGGAGGCGCACACTTGTAATTCCAGTACTTGGGAGGCTGAAACAGGAGGATCGCAGGTTTGCGGTCAGCCTCAGCAACTTAGTGAGACTCTCTGCAATTTAGTGAGACCCTGTTTCAAAATAAAGAATAAGAAAGAGGAGCTGGAGGTATAGCTCGGACATAGAATGCCTCTGGGTTCAATCCCCCGTACTGCAAAAAAAAAAAAATCAGGCTTCATGAGTGACAGCACCCTTGTGGTTGGCTGTGAAAAACCTTAGACAGGTTAGACTGAGAGTGAATAGAAGGTTGAGAAGTGCAAAGGCCCTGAGGTATTTGGAGAACGGTGTTGCCACAACACTGAATGAACTGATGGGGGAGACAAAGAGTCAGTTGAATGATGATTAGATGGCATGAAGGCCGCTCCAAGCAGCCTGGCAGGCAGGCAGGGAGGTGTTCTGGAGCACCTAAGCAGCGCGGGAAAGTTCACCTCACAGTTTAGCATGATAGTTTGGAAAGGAACAACCAGAGGAAATAAAAAGGTAGATGGTTACTGGAATATTCTAAGCAAGAGGGAAGGGGTGTCAGATTCAGAAAATGAAAAGATGGGAAAGAGCCGGGCATGGTGGCGCACACTTGTAATCCCAGTACTTTGGGAGGTGGAGACCGGAGGATCTGGGTTCACGGCCAGCCTCAGCTGTCTCTCTCTCTCTCTCTGTCTCTCTCCTTAGTGAGGCCCTCTGCAACTTCATGAGACCCGGTTTCAAAATAAAGTTTAAAAAATAGGGCTGGGGGTGTAGCGTGGAGGTAGAACGCCCCTGGGTTCAATCCCCGGTACCGCAAAAAAAAAAAAAAAAAAGAAAAGATGGGAAAGGATGAAACCAAAAGTTATGCTGACGTATCAAAAGGTGAGTGAAGCCAGGTGTGGTGGGTACTTAGGAGGCTGAGACAGGAGGATCACAGGTTGAGGCTAGCCCATGGTAATTTAGCAAGACCCTGTTTGAAAATAAAAAATTAAACAGGCTCGGAGTGTATCTTAGAGGTAGAATGCCCCTGGGTTCAATCCCCAGTACCACCCAAAAAATAAAAAATAAAATAGGGCTGGAGGTGAGCTCAGAGGTAGAATGTCCCTGGGTTCAATCCCCAGTGCTAAAAAAAAAAAAAAAAAGTGAGTGAGCCTGCAGCCAGCTGAGCCTAAAAAGGAACTGACCTTCCTTCACACTAACACCCCGCAGGATGTGGCCAGGAATCACGGGTTAGTCCAAGGAATGAGACAACCAATGTTTACTGAAAGTCTGCTGTGTGTCAAGACACTGTGCTTAGTGCTTTAGTCACCTCATTTCATTTAAGTCTCTGTGTCAACCCATCCTCAGAGCTGTGTTTGATGGTCATCAGTTTACAGATAAAAGAGCATGGGTGCACAGAAGTAAGATCACTTTCCTAGGTTCATAGCATGCACCGTAAAGAGAATGACTAACCCAGCAAGCACTAAGATAGAACCTACTATTTGCTAAGCATTGTGGGAAACAATGGTGAGCAGAGATACAGCCTTTGCTGTTGGATTAGAACTCAGACCCGACTCCTTCTTCCTTTCACCACTGCTTTGTCTGCACTCTTCAGAAAGTAAGTCCCTCCTCTGACTCAGTTATAGCATTTGACTAACGTCATGCCTTTCCCACACTACCGAAATTAAGCCTAAAACTTTTATTTTTTAAAGTCATTATTTCTTGACTCAAGAATGTGTTTTTATGGCTTCTTTTAAAATGGTGATGATCATAGGAAATCACAGTACTTTGAACTCAACTTCTCATTTATTATTCATGTCTTAAGCAAGAAAAGCTGATGTTAACTCTCAGACCAATATAAAGGAGCGGTTCACATTAAAGCTTGCGCCTTCTCCCTCTTGCAGTCCCACCTTTCTTGAATCAGAACGAGAAGTACTTTAGCTTCAAAATAATCTTCCAGATATCAGAGGATAGACTACAAAAATCTAGTTTATATCAAAGTACTTAATTAACTTGAAAAGAGCACACTAGAAGGAAAAAATCCATGAATAATTTGCATATTTTAAGTACTCAGGACATTAAGAATTGAAATACACATGACAATTAGAAAACATTTCTTCATTCATTTAACAAATACTTACTGAGCACTTACAAAACATGGGCAACATGATTGTGAGACACACAGCGATTACTAAGCCAGTATGCTGTTTCCAGGGGCTTCAGTGACAGAGCATAGACACAAGGAAAGCAAACACAGTTCTAGTTTAGGGCATGTGGCTGTTGGGAGACAACTCTCCAAGGGTCTCTTGCATTTCTGCATATATTGTGAATGAAATGATTATCAACTATCATTTGTTCTGAATTCTATTTTCAAGAATATTTCTAGCTGGGCGTGGTGGCTCACACTTGTAATCCCAGCACTTGGGAGGCTGAGACAGAAGGATCGCAGGTTCGTGGCCAGCCTCAGCTACTTAGTGAGACCCTGTTTCAAAATAAAGAATAAAAAAATAGGGCTGGGATGCAGCTCAGAGGTAGAATGCCCCTGGGCTCCATACCCAGTTCCGCAAAAAAAAAAAAAAAAAAATTTCTATAGCAAATGGCCTTGGAAGACAGTGGTATCCCAGTCTAGAGCAAAGGGCAGGTTTTCTTACAATCCAAGATGATGGAGTATCTCTGCAGAGCAAAGTATAGGTAAAGTATAGTATAAGTATAAGTATAGCAAAGCTTACTGTCCAGGATGATAATGTCTCCCTTTTCAGCAAAGGGAAAACATATTTGCTACCTATTATAAAAGATTACTGTTCCCACTGGGCGTGGTGGTGCATACCTATAATCCCAGTACTTGGGAGACTGAGACAGAAAGATCACAGGTTCAAGGCCAGCCTTGGAAAGTTAGGGATACTCTCAGCAAGTTAGCAAGGCCTTGTTTCCAAATAAAAAAAAAAAAGCCAGACGTGGTGGCGCATGCTTGTAATCCCAGTACTTGGGAGGCTGAGACAGGAGGATCACAGGTTCTCAGCCAGCCTCAGCTACTTAGTGAGGCCCTCCACAACTTAGTGAGACCCTGTTTCAAAATAAAGAATAAAAAATAGGGCTGGGAGTGTAGCTCAGAGGTGAAATACCCCTGAGTTCAATCCCCAGTACTGCAAAATAAATAAATAAATAAATAAATAAATAAATAAATAAATAAATATAAAAATAAATAAATAAATAATAAAATAGGACTGGGGTGTAACTTGGAGGTAGTTCAATCCCCAGCACCATCAAAAAAAAGAAAAAGAAAAGAAAAAAGAAAAAAAAAGCATTATTGTTCTCTGAGCACAATGATCTTCTATTATGACACAATCTACTCCATGGGCAGCAACAACACAACCTGATTCTCCTTGGGTCATCCTGTGGGAATTTGGGGTTGGAAAAGAGGTGCCAATATGCTGACAATTAGACACTGTTGTCACTATGAAAAATAATTTGTCCTTTGTTTCTGACTTTGGAGTCTCATGTCTTTCTACCAGCATCTTATGAAACAGTAGGTTAACTAGTTAGCTTGCAAGTAGGGTAGAATATCAGATGTATGATAGTTCTTGACAGCTATAGGTTGCAAAAATGGCAACAAATTCTTCCCCTTCCGGCATTCATTTCCTTTCTCATGCTGTCTTATACTGAGTCTGAATGTGGCCATGTGATTAAGTAAACATCACACAAACAGAAGCTTGGAAAGCACCTGCGTATGGAGCTTTGTCCTCTTGCTGTTCTTAGAATTTAGTCACTATGTGAAAAAGCTTAGGCCAGCCTTTTTTGAGAAATATATGGCCCAGTTTCCCTTATCATCCCAGCCAACTGCTCATCAGTCACCAGACATAAACAAGGCCAATTTAGGTCACTCAGCCTCCAGCCAACCTTACAGTTGACCACCAACATAAGAGCAAATACAGCACAGAGCAGCTGGTCTGGCAGACCAGAACTAAATATTCAGCTTCTAAGTTTTGGAATGGTTGCTACATAAAAGTAGAAAAAGCAAAAAAAGATTACTGCATACAAAGGCAAAAATTAGTTTTAGTATAATATCTATATACTACAAGCTCCATAGGGCTCCATAGGGCTCTGGTTAAATACCACAATTCCAGCATGTCAGCACAGTGCCTACAAATGAGTTACATGCCACCCATTTCAACTTAGTTTTGTTTTCTCTGGCTGAAGAATCAGTGCATAAGTCCTTTAATTTTCATCTTACACATGGTTGGTTTTGAGATAGAAGGAACTACATATGAATCCAACAGGGCACATGGCTTAAGTGAAAAAGCAAACTTGACACACAGGGTGACAGATGCATAAAAATCAGCCCTTCTACTTAATATCTGGCTACACTTGGCAAGTTACATAAACATAATGCACTTTCTTCACAGGCTCTATAGAACAGCTATTATAAAGGAGGCCCTCTCTGGGCATAACCTATCAAGTACAAGGGATACTCTCTCACTCAAGTGCATGTACTCATTCATACTCTTACACACACACACACACACAAACACACACAAACACACACACACACACACACACACACACACACACACGTGAAACCAAATCATTTCCCAAAATTAAATTAAAAATTCCAACAAGCCAAGACCTAAGTGTAGAGAAGTTAAGCACTGAGAAGACTATATTATATTCTATAAGAAGACACAACTCATATTACACAATGTGTACACATTTTATTGTTTCCAAAGCCCTCTGAATAATTGTATTTTATTGTTTTAAAAGACCTCTGAATAATAAGCCCTTTCTGGAAGATGAATACCTGACAAGCTTAGAGTATATAAATGTATCACTCTATTAAAGGCACTAAAAGGTCACTTTGAAGATAAAGGACTCTGCTTCAGTTCTGCAGTATAGAGCTAAATCCCTACTTTTCATTTTAGAAACAGACATTTCAACTACTTACCTCCTTATCCTTTACATTACATGGTTTTATCACAGTTAAAACAACTTTTTCAAAATTTTTCTTTTGCCATTTGTCATCTTTGAAAATTCCCCCTTATTGCTAGCTGGCAACCGAGTGTAGTTGGTATTGTCTCTCAAACATGAAAAATGAGACTGGTGTTGAAATCCAAACCAATAAAAACAATGCCCATGAACGTAGGTTGACTTTTGTATCATGTAGAGACTTCAGTGAGGGAATTTTTAGAAAATAACAAACATATTCCCAATCATATAAAATTCATAGTTATCTTTCAAAAATATTAGTCACTAGTTAACTGAAGTAACAGTAAGAAAATTAAAGAATCTAAATAATGTATATTCAGAAATTAATAACTCAAAAAATTCTGGCTAATATTTTTCCAGGTTTTCTTTTTTTATATCCATGTAAGAGGTAGAATAGCATAGTGGTTAAGAGTCAGATATAGATTTCGGTTTCAGATCTGCCATTTAGGAACTGTGTGACTTATTATAACTTCTGAGTTATAACAAATTACTTAAACTGTGAGATGCAGTTTACTTAAATGTACAACAGTTATTTTAAGAGTATGTATATGCATTCTTACAATGGATTTTTGTGAAGATTAAACAAGATATGCATATAAAGTCCTTCTCCATCCCAATCACAGGAAATGCTACACAAATGGCACTTAATCAACAATAAACATACTATACACTTCCATCTTCAAAAAAACGTGAGTCATTGCACCATATAGCATTATCAACAGGAAATCAAACTCCAAAGTTCTACTAGACAATGTCTTCCTCAGTCACACATGTCAACTGTAAAGGTTTATGAGATCAATTTCATCTCTGTACCAGGAGAAAATAATTAGAAAGCATTAAGACCATGTATAGAGAATAAAACTCAGACACACTACATATATTTAGGAACTTTCTTAGTTTTAACAAATTGTTTTGCAGATGTTCTGATCCTAAATCCAGAAACATCCCTCCCGCGGCCCACACCCCCATATGGAACACTACAATACCACATTTTCCAATGATGGTCAAGTGCCAATGCCCCTGGGCTCAGAAGCAAAGGGGAGGACTGTTCTCTGCTGGGGTACAGCCAGGTGTTACCCACGGAGTATCTCAATGGAGCCTTACATCTGATTTTGCTTGGGAAAGGACACACGTCTCCAACATTCACAATTCTGGAGACTACAGTCTAACTGGCTCATGGTTGAGGATGACAGGAAGTGCCGTCATCCTCTGTTAATTGGTGGCCTAAAAGAAACAGACAAACTGCCTTCACTTACCCGGAAATAGTCGCTGCACGCTGCTAGCACTGCCTTGTGAGCGTGGAATTTCTGTTCCTCCGCAATCAGGGTGACATCGCACAGGATGCCATCACTTCTCTGCTGATTCAGTGCTGCCAGGACGCTGTCATTGTGAGATTCTGAGTGGCAGAGCCTCTGGCCTGTCAGCATTTCTTGAATACTACAAAGGAGAGCAATCGAGTCAACGTGCTTGTTTTCACTGGTGCTGCTTCCCCAATGCTCGCTCACGCCTTCCTATGGACGGAGGAGAGTCCAGTGCACTGCATAACTTTGACCTTAGCCTTCCTACACTTCTCTTTCTGCTATTTTCCTGTTATTTTCCTTACCCCCACTCAGAGTTTCTTTATCTCTCCTTCTAGTACCCCTCCATGTGCGTGTGTGCGTGCGTGCGTGTGTGTGTGTGTGTGTGTGTGCGTGTGTGTTTTCCCACTCTATAATTTCCTCTCTGATTCTTTCTCTGGTCTAGTATCTTACTGTGTCTCCCCACAGAACACAAGACTCCATTAATAAATACAGGAAAAGTAAGCAAATGTTGGTTAAGGGAGCAAGAGCTGCAAGTGACCACAGAACAGGAAATCAAATCACAGCAGCTTATTATCACACTTAGGAAATTAGGCCTCACAAAGTGAACATCAAAAGAAGTGCCTTTCTAAATTAAAAAAATTAAAGTTGAAAGTAAAATATATCTATTTTATCAATCTTCAGTGTCTACATTTGATCGTTGTACTAGTCTTATGAATAACTATAACTATACATATTCATAAAACTATACATTTTATTTTCCTTTCTGGATTGCTAGACTTACCCGTGTGAAACCTACCCCTTCATTCTCTATACCATCCTAAAACATTTATCCTTATGTTCTTTCAAAAGTCCTAGGTGAAACTCTCTCACTTCCTAAAGTAATGTAGAAGTAATGCTACAAGCACAAAAGGCAAAGTAAATTTATAGATAACTATGGACAATCCCAGCTTAGATCAACAAAAATCTCCACAATGCTCTAAAATCTCAGAACAGGCATTGGACTGAGGTGGGTGAGCTATGCCAGTCATAAGTTATTCCTAGAAGACAGCAGACTCTTCTCAAAGACACCATAAGGATGATTGAGGATCAGTCTCTCCCATACTGCTAATTCCTACATCCAATCCCTCCTTCTCAGCACGGAAGAACTGCTCAGGGGAACCACACAGGCACCACCAGCCTTGTCTATGTGGTTGGTTTATTTGACAGGGCTCTGCCCAGCCTGTGTGCCAGTTAGCTGGTAAATTATAGTTAAGCACAAATCACCACCTTAAAATTAACCAAATATAGTCGGGCATGGTGGTGCATGCTTGTTAATCCCAGTACTTGGGAGGCTGAGATCGGAGGATCCGGGTTCGTGGCTAGCCTCAGCTACTTAGTGAGGCCTCCGCAACTTAGTGAGACCCTGTTTCAAAATAAATAATAAAAAAATAGGGCTGGGGGGATAGCTTAGAGATAGAATGCCCCTGGGTTCAATCCTCAGTACCGCAAAAAAAAAAAATTTAACCAAATATTTCCCATGAAATGCCAAAGTGCAGTCAGTAAGCTTTATTGGACATTTTCAACTGGGAAGCTTCAGAAATGTCAGAACTATGGAAAGAATATCTTGACAGGAGGTGATGATACAGGAAGCTCTCGTGGGAAGGTGGGAGGATTATTTTCAGTTTAAATGCAGCAGCGAGTTTTGAAATGGTTACTGTCATTGAATATTCATCTAGTGACACGAGCTATAGGCAGGCTTTTAAAATCACTATGAAAACCACATTCACAAGCATAAATAATTTGTATAAATTTCTATGTAATGCCTAGAATGGAGATTAATTAGCATTGTTCAGTTAAAGAAATGAGGAAACAAAATAGAAACAGAAACATTTTATCAGCTAAATACAGCTTTAGGATCTTTGAAAAATCTTTCCTAAAAAGTTGATCTTTTTATATACTTAAATTCATAGTGTTTACCATGTTCAATGAGCTATTCTTAGTGCTTTGTAATTATTAATTCATTCAATTTTATAATAACCCTAGGAGGCAGGTACTATTGTTACCTCTATTTCACAGGTAAGGAAACCAAAAGTCCACGATCAAGCATTTTGAGAGCATAACACTAAGAACACAATAATGTAATTCCTCCTGCTGCTTAAAAAAATAATCTGTAAAGATCTCCAAAATTTATGCTTGAGGGGATGAAAATCACAGAACTTGCTGATAATTGTATGTTTATATTGTATAAAATTTGTCTCAAAATCAGCCCTTTAGAATAATATAAATATAATAACATGATATAATATAATATGAATATAATAACATAATATATGATATGAATATAATAATAAGAAATGTTTGATATCATGCTTCAAAACATTTGTCTTTGTACTATGACTAAAAGTTTGGGAACAGAAAATAGATTTTTATTATTATAACCTTAGAAAATGTATTTGAAACTCTCATAAATTCTTTTCTCTGCTTTTGTATCACCTTAAATGCAAAATAAATGTATTTTGAAATTTCATTTATAGTGGAACAGAAGAAGATATTAAAATAATTGCCTTAACATGTTTCCTTAATCATTTTCCAAATATAGTACCACAATTCATGCCTTTATTATTAAGCCTAAATCAGTGTTTGCATTTTAGCTAGCTGTTGAGGGTACATAAATCTTGCCAGGGAAAGAGCAGCTGTAAACTGAAATTTGGCAAAGAATAAAGGGCTCATCTTTGAAACAATAGTGATGCTGCAGGATTTCACAGGATCACTCAACTTGGCTTGAAATAGTCAAGCTTAAAGAAAATAGCATGCTCAATATTTAAGACAACACTTGGCACAAGATCCCAAATATTTTGGAACCAATATGTTAGGAATCCTTAAATGCAGAAACAAATACTCCAACATTTGGCAAGAAATAAAGGCCCATTAATCAACAAGTCATCATTGTATTCTGAAAGTAACTTCCCACTCAACTCTCAAATATGAATCAGTCCTCTAATGTTAAAGGCACATGTGGCCATAGATCAGGGCTGGAAGGCAATAGATTCACTTTTCCAAGGAGTAAGAAACAGGGAGGAGCCGCATCAGAGACTCCAACGTACCATGTTTAATTAAGATGGGGAGCAAATACTTGAATCAACTCCCTGAGCATCTATAGCATAGGTATGAATAGCAAACTAGGTGCACACCTATAATCACAGTACTTGGGAGGCTGAGACAGGAGGATCGCAGGTCCAAGGCCAGCCTTGGCAACTTAGTGAGACCCTGTTTCAAAATAAAATACAAAAAGAGCTGTGGGTGTAGCTTGGGGGTAGAATGCTCCTTGGTTCAACCCCCGGTACCATAATAAAATTAACAGATTACACCTCCCAATTTAGAGGAATATCCCTTCACTACTTGAGTAACAGAAAAAAAAAATCCACATATCCTAAAACCATTGGAAAAATACACACAGCAAGCAGTTACATTTCTCAAGGGAATACAGATTTTAGTGTCATCGTAAAATTTGGAAAAAAATTGCCAATGGAAGAAATATTGCCACCTCAAAATCCACAGGTGCAGAGAGTGCCCTGGTTTCCCCAGTGCAACTCCAATACCCTTCTCTTTACAGGACCCGAGAACCGCACTGTACAACACAGGAGGCACCAACCATGGGTGACTACCGAGGGCTCCAAATGTGGCTAGTCCAAATTGAGATGTGCTGTTAGTGTAAAATATACACTGGGTGTCAAAAAATGCAAAATATATCATTAATAGTCTAATATTGATTATACTTATTGTGATATTTGGGACACATTGGGTTATATAAAATATATTGTTAAAATTAACTTGACCGGTTTCTTTTTACCTTTTTTGAAATGTGGCTACTTTAAATTATATAGGCTTCCCATTAAAGCTCTACTGGGCAGTCTACAAGTTCCCAGGGAGATACATCCTGCTATTTCTTTTCACCTGAACCCTATAAGGGGTTCTGGTGACTCCAATCAGGCTGCCAAGGAGGACTGCTGTTCGTGTATCTCACAGACCCTGGGCAACAGTGGGAAGCCCCAGGCTCCCTGAGCAGCAGATCGCTTGTTAGTAACACCAGGGAGCACCCACTTGATCTGCTGAATGTCAGCATCCAATAATGGGGAGATTAATAAGCGAGGTCTCGGGGAACAGGACTATTCATGACTTCAAGCCCATAACTTTCATTCTGGAACTGGTGGCAAAAACCAATAAATCAAATGCAGAGCACGGCGTTCATCACACCGTCTGCCCTACTCAGAGTGAATCACTGCTCGAGTGCAAATCACTACTTTGAGTTCATGGAGTTAACATTTTTGATCAGAGAAATCCCACAGAGATTTTCATAGAATAAAATTTGAGTGAATTTTATTTAATCATTTTAATATGTAAATTCCAAAATTCCAAAATTTAAATTCTAAAATGGCTATATGGTTTTAAACATCTGCATTTCAAATTTTAAAATTCAACTGTATTTCTCTATCAGTTTACTTAGACATACAAACAATACCTGAGTATTTTTCAAGTAAGGCGAGGTATTGTATTCTTTCCTATCAAAAACAGGTAGCATCAAGAGCCTCACTTCTTTCTATTGTGAGCCTCATTTCTCAAACTGAAGAAAGAAACTGCAAAAAAACATTCTGAATGGTAATAGAATTGTGCCTTATTACCTCAACAGTCTATTGATACATTATTAAGAAACTTTATTTATTTTATTTTTATTTAATTTTATTTTTATTTTTTATGAAACACTTTATACTTTATAAATTCTTTAAAATGAATGTTAATCATTAATAGTGATGACCATAATAATAAGCAAGGAAGATACAATATATTTGGAGAATGACTAAGAAATAATGACTATGCAGAAAGGAACTTAATTATAATGACTAGTTTTGTATCCTTTTCCCCCTCATTCATTCACCCAACAAATATTTATTCATCCTATAGGTAGTGGGAATGAAACAGTGAGCAAACCAGATGTGGTAACAGACCTCATGGAACATTCACTTTAGCAAGGTAATGGTGACACATGAATCAAGTCATCTAGCCTTCCTGAAGAAGTAGTACTTGACATGCAGGGCAAAGGACAGAACAAGTTACCCTGTAAAAAGGAGACAGAAGGTTTCCTGGGCAGGAGAAAAGCAAATCCTGTCATCTGTGGCAGGAGGGAGTGTGGCATTTACACAGTGTACAGAAGGTTAATGGCTGGAATCCTGAGGACAAGGCAGAGCCTTGTGCAGGAGAGGCCTGAACGGCAGAGGCTGGAGCCCACTCTTGCAGGATGTCTGGGCCAGGTTATCCTAAGAGTCACGGGAGGTCACAGAAAAGGTCATTCAATCTGCAATACCAAGCACAGCCAGGGAGCCTGGACCAGACTGGAGCAGTTCTGAGCTGTGGCTATAGTTTGTGAGTTATGGACTGGAACATGGGAATAGAGTTTCAGGTGAATGGGTTTGAAAGCTACTCAGAGGAGAAATAAAGAGGCCTTGGTGATGGATTAGATGCGGGGGTGGGTAGGAAGCAGATCCCCACAAAGATGCCTAAATTTCTGGTTTCTACTACTTGATATTTCCAGAATAGGGGTCCAGGGAAAGAGGATGTGAATTGCAGAAGAGGAAGAAGATAAGTTCATTTGGGGACATGTTACATTGAGTTGTCTTTAAGACAACTACTAAATAATAATGCTACCACTTGAGAGGTAGTTGTCTTTAAGATTCTCAAGTGCAGATGTCAAATATGTAGTTTGATTCTTGGATCTGGAGCTCAGAAAGAAACCTTGGCTAGAGATATAGCTCTATGATTCATCTGCCCACAGGGGGTAACAGGCACAGCTGTTGAACACACCTGAGAGACAGCCAACAAAGGTTTCTGAGAAGAGAAGAAAGATGAGTCTTAACGCAAAGATGTGTTCTTTAGCACACAAAAAGAAAAGAAAAGCCCAGAAGCAAGCTTATTGAATCTAAAGACTTTCTGAACTGGTCTCCAATGAACAATGTAGACATGCAAATATGGATAGTTGGGTTCATTTGGGTTGGAGTTTTCTCTTAGGCAAATGCATCAAAAATACCGGGAATATGAGGAATTAAGAATTTAGGAGAGTGATAGAATTGAAACTGTCAAGGGAAATGAGGAAAAGAAAGGGTTGTTGGGTTGGTAGAAAGTAGCAGGGTCAGTAGAGGGGACATTGCAATGCGGTCAAAGCACAACCCTAATGAGGGTACATAAATCAAGAAGCCAGAAGGAGCGGAGGTCATGGTAAGAGTCAAGTGGCTGATGTAGTAATTCCAGAAATAAAGCAAATTACTGGAATATGACAAGGTGTAAGGTGTGGCCATGGGAGTGAGTGACTGAGAGAAAGGAGAAGGTCTTTGGAAATAAGCAGATTGAGAGTCCAAGGACCATGCTGCTGGACAGATCTTCCAGGCTGACAGAGGGACCTGAAAGGTTGTAAAGGGTTTGTGAGAGAGGGAGGGGGCAATGGGGAGACTGCAAGCCACATGCCAAAGTACTCAGTGAACGAAGGAATATGACTGGTCCACAGCTAGGAAGAGGAGAGGTAAGAATGACAAAGAGGACTACCTTCAGAACAGCATGTCTTTGCTGTGGATTTCTCCAACAATCAGTCTGAGGAGTCTAGAGTATGGGTCTATGTCCCAGGATGACAACAGTCTCTCTACCCATCCCTGAAATAATGCTACCACTTGAGAGGGCCACAAGAGAAGTGGTTCTCATGGGAGGACTGATCTCAGTGAAGGTGGGGTACAAAAAGAGCTTTCTGGAATGAGGGAGACTATACAACAGAGCATATGGTAATGTTGCAACATTTCCACGTGGCAGTAGAGGTGTTTGAGAGGTGGGAAGGGAGGGCTCTGGGTTGAAGCAGAGAAGGAGAGACTTTTATAGAGATGAGTGTGCTGTGGAGAACAGGTGAGGGTAGGAGGGAGTTGATTAATAAAAACAGGGATGGCAGACTGAAAGTAAAAAAAAATCATTTGAGAATGTACACTGATCTCAGTAGTCAGAAGCAAATCCCTTGGCTGAAGTGGTGGCAGATAGCTCCCCTGGTTCCCAGGTGCTGCACTGCCTGGACACCAATCCAAAGCAGGGTTTCTCAGCCTCCATACTACTGGCATTCTGCTGTGGGGAGCTGTCCTATGCACTGGAAGGTGCTTAACAGGATTCCTGGCATCACCCACTAAATGCCAATTGTACCACCACTCCTGGAGATAACCAAAAATGTTGCCAGACATTGTACAATTTTCCCTAATTTCCCAATGAGAAACATCCACCAAGTACAATGAACTCACTGGGGACGGGGGGTGCAGAGGCACTACAGCTGCCATAGCAATGCTAGCATTTCCAACACATTCTTGGAACTAGTCACCTCTAATACCTTAGAGTCATAGAAGAAAGCTGGTCTCATTGTTTAATAGACATACCTGATTCTTTTTTTTTTTTTGATACTGGGGATGGAACTCAGGTACATTCTACCTCCCAGCTACACTCCCAGCCCCTTTTTATTTTTTATTTTGAAACAATGTCTCACTAAGTTGCTAAGGGTCTCACTCAATTGCTAAGGCTGGCCTCAAACTTGCGATCCTCCTGTCTTAGCCTCCCAAGTACTAGGATTACAGGTATGCACCACCACACCTGGGCCACATCTGATTCTTTACACACACACACACACACGCACACGCACGTGGACACACACACACACACACACACACACACACAATTTCTCAGGGTTTTCACATCTCTTATTCATTGCTTTGAAGACCTTTTGACTATTTCCTTGGAGGATAATGAAGATTTGCCTCCGATGAGAATATTCAAATGAATACCATGTGTCTTTTCTTGGCTGCCCCTCCGTTTTTGGAATGTGCAAAGCTGCTCCTTCCTGCCTCAGGCATTTCCCTGTGTCATCCCCATCCTTCAGATCTCAGGTTTGAGTACTTACTCAGAAAGGCATTTCTTCACTGTCTTTATCCTGTACTTTTCCCAATTATATTTGTATTGCTGTTGGTGTGATTATTTGTCTAATGTTTGTTTCTCCCACAGAATATACATTTTTTGAGTACAGAAACTTTATCTGTTTTATTCATAGCTGGATCCTCTGCACCAAGTAGAGTACTTGGCTCAATAAGTATCTATGAAATAAATGAATTATTAAGCTGGTCATGGTGGCGCACACCTATAATCCTAGTACTTAAGAGGCTGAGACAGGAAGATTGCAGGTTCAAGGCCAGCCTCAGCAACTTAGAGAAAGCCTGTTTCAAAATAAAAATAAAATAGGGCTGGGGGGGGGTGTAGCTTGGACGTAGAATTCTCCTGGGTTCAGTCCCCAGTATGATAATAAATAAATAGATGAAGTGTTAAAAGAAAATGTCATCAGGATTTTGAGAGTAAGCATTGCACTCTCCACAGTGACTACTTTCAAGGTAACACTATTAGCCAGGCATGGAGACTCACACCTGTAATCCCAGCACTAGAGAGACAGAGACAAGAGGATCACAGGTTCCAGACCAGCCTAAGCAACTTAACAAGACCCTCAGCAACTTAGCAAGACCCTGTTTCAAAAATAAAAGGGGATGAGGGTATAGCTTAGAGGTAGAATGTCCCTGGGTCCCATCTCCAGTACCTAAAAAAAGGCACTATTCATATGTGTGTATAATATTCTGAATCTTTTAAAATCATATACCTTTATAGTAGTAGTATACCTTTTGATCAAGGGAAATTAGCACCTAAATAAGGAAAAGATAAAAAGTAGTGCCATTCAAAGAATCACGAAACTTCTCTAGGTTTGACCAACAACTAGGTCAGGGTGTTGAGTCCAGTGCCATCATACCAAAATCACAAGAGCTCTGACTAGTTTGCTTATTCCTTCAGAGACGTGTTCAGCCCCCGCTCTGTGCTCAATCCTGGGATGTGCAATGTGATCACTTCAGGGCTCACTAGACCAAGCAAGGGCTTTATCCTACAGGGTATACCTGAGGCAGCGTTCGGACGGCATTCTCTAGCTGGACTCCTCAGGGTCTTAGAAGTTTGCAGAGGAATCAGCAAGCATTCCAGCTGCATAAAAAAAGATAAGAAAGAAGAGCATATTGTTGAGTTAAATGCAAAGAAAAGCACAGTTTGGGTTTTCATGATGCTACAGTTTTACAGCACCAGGCAGGCAAGTTGGAGAGGTTTAATTGTTGACATATAACATTCTCATACCATGCTCTTTTAACATGCAATGGTTCTAGATTTTTTTAAATGTTTAATTTTTTCACATTACTGGAGATTTAATGACTAGGAAGTTAAAATATGTTTGAGAATCAACAATATCTAATTAAAGATTGAAACAAAAACTGAAACATCAGATGGCCAAAGAGAAAAATTAAGATTTGATAAAATAAAGCTACAACAATCTAAACCACAAATACTAGTTGACTTGTCCTTCACAGAGCTTCGACTTTCCTTCCAAACATGGATGAAGTTAAAATCAAATACTTCTTGGCTAAGTATCTACGGAAAGATGATTTTCTATTCAAGGAGCAGATTTCTGAAAATTCGATAGCATACAGAGAGGATGGAAATTAGCAGGAAATGAAAAATAGATTCTTACAGGAGTGTCAGGATTAGCATAATTGAAATATATAACGGGGTGTAGTTGTCAGGTTTTAAATTGCTGCTCAGCTATATATACTTACTCATTTAGTCCCTGCTCCCCACCCTGGCCTTTGTTTTTAATCATTGATGCAACACTAAACAGAAAAATACATTATTTGAACAGTCTGGGACCTGGTCCATGACTACACTTTACAACTCTCATTAGAGGATCTAGCTCCCGTTTGCTAATACACCCAAGTGGCAAAATTAATTACAATCTGGAAAAGTTAAATAGGCTTCCTTCTGTCTCAATTTTATTTTGAAAAGCAATAACAGGGTGGAAATGTGTGTGAAAGGAATATGTTAAGCTGTGCCTATTTCTGCTGATTTGTATAAAAAAGAGAGCTATGATTTGCAATCTGACTAAAATATAGGATTTATTATATTGGACACAAAGCCTCAATTGGTACGATTGCATAATACTTGATGTAATATATCATAATTTGGTTAGGTATCCATTGTTATTGAATATTAGGCTGTTTCAGACATTTTTCATATAACTGTATCCCTTATTTTCTTTTTTAATTATTCAAAAAAGGATATCTATACTTTTACTTATTTATAATGTAATTTTTGACAAACCTAAAAGTGAGTGTGATTTTTAAACTGGTCCATTACAACTGAGCAGCCCAGGCAGTCAGAATAAATCTAGGCATGGTGTTTAATTAGCTGGGAGACTTGCTTAGCAACCCATTATTGCTACAGTTTCAGAATCTGGGTTATAGAAGCTAGGCTGTTGTAGCTTCACACAAACACTAACTGAGATGGACACTTGAGTTCTAAAATCCAAAGAATATCCTTTATTATAGGGAGATGAAAAATCATAATCTTGCTGGAAGCCTGATGTTTTGAAAACACTCCCAATAATCAGGTGAATGGAGAACAAAAATCCTAAAAGTTAAAATAATTCATAATTAAAGGGAAAATCTAACTTGATATCTTTCAGACATTTCAAACATAATCACTGAAAATCATAAAAAATTAATTCCCTTATATAGTTACTTATTGTTTGGAGACCTACTCACTAAATTAGCTCTTCTCCAAAAGTATGTAATGATAATCTGCTATATCCTACAAAGTTTAGTGAAATGAACAACATTTTAAAGGTGAGTCAAAGTGAGTTAAGGTTGAATCACTACTGACAAAGTTTTCTTATTTTTAACTTACTATTTTTATATGTTATTTACTATTTATTTTTATATAGTAGATTAAGTTATAATTTGTGGGTAAATACATTTGTTTTATGAAAAGTTTCCCTGAGAGTGAGTACTGTGTACAGTATGACTTCTTGTAACCTCCAGCCAGAGCTCCGGCCTACTCACACTTTTTCCCATGCCTGGGACCTGGATTCCTTCCTAACCCAAGGCTCTTAACTCCTCCCATGAGTTCAGGGAGATCCAGGCCAGTGTCTGGTCTTTCTCCTCCATAAATGGATTTGGAGCTGGGCCAGCAGAGAGATATGAAGCAAGGCTGGAGTTCCTCTCTGGGCATCAGCTCTTAGAGCTGCTCATGCACCATCAGAAACATAAACCCCATTCATCACAAATCCTAAGAGGAGTGCCATGTGGGGTTATGAGCACAGAGAGTGGCTCTTTTTCTGAGAATTGAGAGTGATCACATTGGAGGTCCCTTTCAAGTGTGGTCGTCTACAACTTTGTGAGCCATTGGCATGACAGAGTTCCCTCCTTGACCTAACTGCAGTCAGGCTCCTCTAAGCTGTCTTTCAAGTAGTCCCTGTCCTGGAGCTTATCTTCATGAGATTTTAGCCAACCACTGAATAAATAAAAATATGATTTTGGTGAACAGATAATTTATTAATGTCACTGAATATTATTTAAAGGCAAGAAATATACTTATAAAATAGTTAAGAATGCATATGTTAAAATTTTCAGTATCATTCAATGAGCTTCTCAATTCAGCTTAATGAACTTGAGAAAGAAGCAGGGGAGTTTCCTTTGCAATATGACTACTTTGAAGGAACAAGGTAGAGAAAGGTACCAGGATATGCCACTGTAAAATATACCTCTTCAAGCCGGGCATGGTGGCACACGCTTGTAATCCCAGTACTTGGGAGGCTGAGACCGGAGGATCCGGGTTTGCGGCCAGCCTCAGCTACTTAGCGAGGCCCTCTGCAACTTCGTAAGACCCGGTTCCAAAATAAGTTTCCTTTGTGTAAAGGAAATTTCCATTTACAAAGGACTGATGTGTCACAGGGCCTTAGTAAACATCAGTGTGCATCTTTTCTTATTATACATACAAATGTGAACAACATAATGATATATGCTCAGGTGAGAGGTATGTAGGTGGATTTTTTTATGTTTCACTTTTAGCTAATGTAGTTAACATGACAAGTACTAATCTTTTAATATTTTATGAAATCATAATAGTGTGGAAGGATGGGGAAAGAGCAAATATTCTATAGGTTTTAATGACATTCAAAGAAAGGACCAGAAACACTAACTAGGTTAAGATAATCAACAAACATAGGGTACTATAAATTAAGCGACTAATTGGATGCATACCAATACATGAAACTTGTTTATTCTTATCATACATTTGTTTAATAATATTTCAGTATTACAATCCTTCTAATAATACCTGATAATTTTTACAGTATTACTTATTCCTGATGTTTATAATTTATAGTAATTAAAAGGACCTAACACCAGACATTAAGCAAGCAGGACTAAAACATAAGACTTACAGAAGCAGTATAGTGAAAAAACATCCAGAGACTTTTATACCTGTTATGCATTATAGGTATAGGTCCTAACAACAATAACCTAGTTACATCAGATAACCTTCACTATACTTAAGGGCTTGCTAATCCCAATTCTGTATCAAATTAGTATGACTTGAAATAAGCATAAAATAAATTGGGGGATATGCAACAGTTCCAGTCATTGTTTTATATATTACATATGGTGATAATTTATCTTTAATTCTAGGATTTCTAATTATAACATGAAGTAATATAATTTTAAATCACTATACCATCATGTGGTATCTATAAATGATATTAGATATTTCTTTAGTCTGAACAGTAAATGTCCAAGGTACCCCACTGGGATACTTTCTGGCATGGTAGATGCATTCTTGAAGATTAATAAGGATGTTTTTCCATTTCAGATAGTGAAAACACCTAAGTCTTTCCTCCAAGTAAAAAGGATCTAAGAAGGTTTAATTCTTACAAAAAATGTCCAATGTGCAATCAAAAGCACAGTTTACCACCTGAATAGAAATTTAGTCCAAAAGAATGAAATTGCCCCATTCTTACAAAACCCTACAACTCTTTTAATATATAAAAGACTTGATTATTTAGAACATACTCCCTGAGATTAAAACCTTTCTATTAATCAGTTTTTATTATGAATCTCTCTCTCTCTCTCTCTCTCTCTCTCTCTCTCTCTCTTTCTGTGTATGTGTGTGTGTGTGTGTGTGTGTGTGTGTGTGTGTGTGTGTGT
>PVJS01022136.1:0-30826 GCA_004027185.1 Glis glis
TAAAAAAAATTTAAAAAAAAAAAAAAAAAAAAAAAGCTACTCAGCTAAACCCAATGCCTGGTCAACAAGTCAATTAATTCTTATTTACAAATTTTAAGAGACACACAAGGGAAACATTTTTGTATTAGTTTTCCCTCCATTGTAAGGAGACTCAGTTGGAAAAAATAAAGGTTTTGTGAATATTTATTGTGTAGTTATCTTTGTAGATTTCTTAATATATAATACACATATATGAATAAGTTCTATTAATCAGTACATTTATATGCATTCACTTTACAAGTAACTTAATTGATATGGATTTATTCAATAGTTTGAAAATTCAAGTTAAGTTTTGGTCCTTGAATTGAGGTCTTCCTGGAAAATAAAAAATTCCATTTGTCTTCGTAGTTCACTCTTTTTATATTCATGAGTCAATCACTTTCTTGCTTGAATAAATTTGTTTTCAAAACCAGGTTTTTAATATTCTGAACACCTCTTCGAAAATATAAAGTCATAGAATCAGAACTTTAGAGTAAAAATATAACTTAAATATTGTAATTTTCTAATTCTTCTATTTATTATTGAAGAACACAGTTTATAAAAAAAGAGACAAAGTAGAGCATCATAGTCCTCTAACCCCAATTTTTCTCCAGTTTCCCTTTCCCTATACTTTTGTTTTATCCTAAGAAGTGTGGTAGACTTTTAGACAATACTAGGGCAGCTTGGAAGGAAATTATTTATGATTTATGAGCTAACTGGGACTGCTTTTGAATTTGAACCAATACTATCTTGAAGTTGCTGTTGAACCTACCTAGTAAGTTGAGTTTGAGCATGTCAGAACTACAACACATGTAGCACATGAAAGCGATCTATGAACATTAGCCACTTATTGGACATCCTTTTATATAGCAGTTAGCCACTTTTGCTAAGAAGTTGCAATAGTTGTGAACAGAACAGCAAGTGCTCAAAGACACAATTGGCCAAAGTAACACTCACACATAATACTCAGATATTCAAACACATCTGAGGCAATACAATGATCAAAACATGGGTATTTATGTACATATCTTAGGAAATGCAGTACTAAGGAAGATCTTACTTATTAGATATTTCTTGCTATGGCTTTAGAAGAAGAGAAGGTCCTAAAATGCAGATTACAAGGTTAAACTGAACAGTGCCTTTTTTTTTTAGTTCCCTTATGGTATGTATACTCCCTCAGAACACTCAAGATTCAGAAAGAATGAGAATCAGGCCAGTAATTCAGCCAGATCGTGCGACTTGTGCCAATGCTGCAGCCTTCACATGCACAATACTAAACATTTTGAGAGACAGAGACCAAGAGAGGAGAGAGGACTATTGATTTACTTACTTTCCTTCACATACAAAATAATATCCCTAACCACAATCACACCACAGCATTTGCAGATCCCTGAATCTCCCACACTCATAGCATTTGAGCTTTGTACTTTATAGCTTTAATGTTACATTTGGCTATAAAAATATCACTCAATAAACCAGCCCTGCATGCCATTTTCTTACTAATTGAACTAGTCAAGTCAGTCAACTAAGTAAACTATTTGCCAGTATGAATGCCTCCCAAGAAATACTACATTGCCCAATTTTTCCCTCATTTACTTCTGCTCTTATCCCTTAATTATTAATGAAGTAAGAGGTAGTAAAATAATAATCCACACGTGTATAACCATCTCATTCTTACCATTAGCAAAATTGCTAGAAAAAACTTATGATGAATTTCTATAATGGAAATAGAAGGGCCCAATCTTCAGTTAATTAATAAAAAAATTAATGCAAGATTAAGAAAGAAAAGTGAGACTCATTGTGGTCTTAGAACTCACTCATGAATTTAAATTAAATGAACTAAGTGTGTATTGAGCTTAATTATCTAATGATCTATAAATATTTAAAATGTAAACACCAAAAGCAACATATAACCATTTAAAATAATATAATTAGCAGTTCCCTAATCAGGAGTGATGAGCTATAATAAAAAGGAACCTTAGGCACGGATCAAGTAAAACTCTTCATTGTAGCACAAGAAATTTCACAGAATCTATTCATCAGTTAACTGTTGCTTTTGTATCAGCCCAAGAAAGTCATGCTGGAGGTCATGGTAAAACAGCATACCCATGTCCAATATCACCAGTTTGGCATCTGGGACCAGGGTGGTCAAACCACATTAATGCTCAACATTCTCCGGAAACAGTAAGATTGGCACAAACTATTGCCTTTTAGCTTTCTTCCATTACAAATTAAACTACTACAGCTAACTTCAAAAACAGAAACCTAAAATGTTGGTTCTAATTCTGTGTTTTGACAGGATGCCAAGTCCTTGCTGTTTTATTTTCTTATAATATTAAACAAAAAAATCATTACCAAGTGTTTTTTAGGACACAACTACAATAGCAGTTACAGAAGCTCTACCTTGCACAGGTCAGTCTACTGTGTGTAAAAAAAAAATGAAAGGAAAGAAAAGAAAATAGAAAGAAAGAAAAAGAAAAAAGTAGCATTAAGACAATAAGGATCGCTAGAGAAGAGCAGAGTTATAGGGGACCTTTCAGGAGTTTAGGAAGGCTCAGGGGAGACTCCACAGGGTAAAGGAGTGTGCCATAGGCTGAAGGAATGAAATTCAGCAGTGAATTTCATGTAGCAGAGAGGTTGTAAGCAAGGATTTAGAAGCCATCCTGTCTACAGAGGAAAAGGAGACAATTTGAGAGGTAAAGGCAAAATAGAAAAAGAGAGATTTATATTTCCCATCCAAAACTTAAAGGTTTGTTTTCCACAGACATTTCCCAGCCTCAGTTTCCCTGTGCACAAGTAAATAAACTAATTCCTTTTTGTGGATGCCAGAGTGGTAGATAGAATCTGAGCAATGACAACAAGAGGCAAGAGATAAAGGAGCTTGCACATCCTGGGGGGAAAAAAAACAAAAAACTGTGACCTCTTATAGATCAATAGCCAGGAAACATTTTTAAGCATTGGGAGTAAGAATGAAGACAACAGTGTAAATAGTACATTAAAGTTCAAAAAACACATATATTATTTCACTTAATAAGGAAAGAATGAGGTAGGGAAAGCAATATTTTATAAAATTCATCTGGGTAAGACTTCTAAAATCTACTAGAAGAGGGAAGAATGGAGACAGGCAATGTACTAGGAGTTGACCGTTTTAAATACAGTAAAAGACTGAAGAAACTTTAAAGGAAAAGTTGTTATGCTTGAGAGGGATTAATTACAAAGTTACCTTCAGAACTGGAGCGCAAGGTCAGCAAAATTTAGGACAGTGGACACAGTGGACCTGATGCTGACTGGATTGGTACATACCTCCTGCTCAGATTTCAGCTGGTTCTAAAGATGAAGGAAGGCCAGGAATTCAGTTCTGAAACAACCAACTTCCATTTTGAAGAGAGGAGGGAGAAAAGAGTAGAAGCCAAACAAGGCTTATAAGGCAGTGGCTATCAAAGCTGTACCATCAGTATGAGCACCCGGAGACTGTTAGTTCTCCAAATCATTGGGTTTTGCCCCACATCTACTAAACAGATTACTGGGGGCCCAGGCTTCTGTGCTTTATCAGACCCTCCAAATGGTTCCATGCTCAAGGTTGACAGCAATCAGTATAGCTGTCAACCTCGAGTGTCACAGACTAACAGAAGTACTTAACTTCAACTGATGCCTGTGAGGGCCTCATAAGAGAGGAGGCCTCATGAAAGGCCATCATTTGATTATGTAGGGAGTTAAATATTTCAGTTTGCATGTGCCTAAACAATACAAACCTATCAGAAATGATCCCCCTAAAAAGACATCTATGAAAAGATTTATGTATTACAAAAATCAAAATTGAGAATATTTTACAAAGCCAAATCATTTGATATTTTGTCTTTCTTTGGGATCACCATTGCCAAATCCTCTTTCTAAAGACACTATCTGTTACATTAAAATGAAAGAAATTTTATAACCAGAGAAAGAGATTTGATTAAAAAACTATTTCTTTATCATAAAATGTAGCAATAATCCCTACAGATTCAGCATATTCAGCTAAAAATGTGTTTATAACATTTTATTATGGTATACTTTTTATTATTAATTTAAAATTGCAGCCGGGTGTGGTGGTGCATGCTTGTAATGCCAGTACTTTGGGAGGCAGAGACCAGAGGATTCGGGTTGGCGGCCAGCCTCAGCTCTCTCTCTCTCTCTCTCTCTCTCTCTCTCTCTCTCTTTCTCTACTTAGTGAGGTCCTCTGCAACTTCGTGAGACCCGGTTTCAAAATAAAGTATTAAAAAAATAGGGCCAGGGGTGTAGCGCAGAGGTAGAACACCCCTGGGTTCAATTCCCAATACCGCAAAAAAAAAAAATAAAAATAAAAATAAATTGCCCACCTGCTGTTTTTAGCCCAGGTTTTTCCAACTCTTTCTAAACTATCTTGCTAAGTGCAATAAAAATAAAGATGAAAATAAGTAAAATTCCTTTTTTCACCATACCTATTAATCTCCAGTATAAGATGACCAATGTCATATACTTGACAAAATATATTATTTTGAAATGTAGATTGTTCTAGTCTCCTCAGTAATCACTGACCTTTCCAAAAGAGAGAGAGAGAGAGAGAGAGAGAGAGAGAAGAGAGAGGGAAAAATCTGAAATCATTAGAGCTTTGATCTCTTACTCATTTCTTTCAGTTTCAAAGTCAGGCTAGTTATAGAAGTTCTAGACATGCCACATCATGTTTTATTTCTGCACTATTACTTTACTTTTATATAGAATTCAGGAATCATATCAAAGGAAATATTTTAAATCATTCCAGACTCTATGTTAGTATGATGCAGCTTTTATGTATTTTTGAAATTTCCCATCCTATAACCATCCGAGCTTTATGGAAGTTGAGGAACTGAAGAAAGAAGAGCCAGTAACCAGGGAACCCAAATTCCAAAGGTATGTGTGAGATTTTTCCCTTCTGCTCTGATTTCATTATTTGGTTTATTGGCGTCTTGACAAAATCAATCAGGGAAAACTTGTGCCCCCAAATATATTTGCAAACTCTTGTATCAGGAGCAGAGATGCTCAAAAAAACCTTTCATAAGCTTTATGTTTTCATCAGAAAGGGAATTCTTCATGTTGTCAATTCAGTCATTTATGTAATAGATTGAATTAAATCTTTCACCCTCTACAATGTAGATGGGAAATAAGTAACCACGGTCATTATACAACATTCCCAAGCAGTCATAAAAACCCAAGAAGAAACTTCAAAATGTGCAAATGTCACTATATTTAGTGACAATATATTAGTGCTTTTAAAGGGGACAGAGTGAGTTAAAATCATTTATATATAGCACTCTATTACATTTATTTGACTCAATCATAAATTTCTCACACATAAATATTATAGGAAAGAGAAATGGGATTTCAAATATTGTATTTCTGTAGTAAACAGCTTCAGTGTGTACTGGTTCTTGCTATTAGTAGGATAATGAACAGCCACAGTATTTAGGTAAAATTATCCCAAAGTTACAATTGTTAACACCAGTAAAATTTTGTATACTCTTCTTTATTATTCTTAAAAATATTATTCTTAATTTGGAGGGAAAGATATGAGGCCTTAAGAAGAATTGACCATAACATTTAAAATTTAATATTTTCTCATTCTCTTCCCCCTCTGACAAAAGGAGGGGCTCAAATAACTGAAATTTTTAAATTAGAAATATTATAAATACACAGAAGGCAGGACATATATTGTTTCATACAATTCAAGTGTAAAAAATGCCAGATATGGCAGTTTCATAACTAGAAACCTATTCTACAGAATTTTTGGAATATTTGCACAAAAAATATAATGGTAGATTGAGTGCAACATTTTAATAGCAAACAATTAGAACTGTAAACTTCCAAATTTTACATGAGAATTTAACATTTATAATATATGTATGAATGAACATAAGTCGTATTTTTTATATTTTCAAAAAGTAATACATTATGCATATATATACAAAGAAGTATATGAGATAAAATATGTATAAATGTATAGATAATCTAAAAGGGTGGTAATAACAATGTAAGAATCATAATAATATTATTGAGGAATATTTCACTCAGTATATTGAGTAGTATTATATGCCAGGTACTCATAGAATATTTTAATTAATCCTTATATCAACCTCAGGGTGATGAGGTACAATTTCACAAATGTGGAAACAAGAAAAGCATCAAAGTTTTAAAAATATTACATTGTGGAATGGAAATGAGAGTGAATAACCAAGTTAATACAGATTTAATTTTTACTACTAATATTTTTAATAAACAGCATTAGTTTGTTAATTAAAAATAAATCCCATGCCAAGAGAATTCTAGTACAAGACAGATTGTGCTAAATAATACATATCATAATGCGATAATAAAGTTTCAGAGAAGAGAGAAATTAATTCTGTCTGAGTAAGAAAATCATTTGTAAAGGAGGCAGCATTTGAAAAGTGCCTTGAAAAACGGGTAGCATTTCAAAAGGGAGCGATGGGAGAAAACTACTTCAACAGAAAGAGCTTCTAGAGGAATGACAAAGGGACAGAGAAGTGAGTACAGTATGGGATGAATCCAGGAAACAGCAAAGAATTGCCTAAGAAGAGCTAAAGATGTTTTAACAGAATAATGAGAGAGATAAGACTAAAGCTGTAGGGGGCTCTAAAGGATTCGGATATATTGAGAAATGAAAAAACACAGTAGGAGATAAGATTGTAGAGGCAAAAGGGCTTAAAGGATTATGATTTATGTAAGGAATGTCTAGAAAGCATATACATATCTACTTACATATATCTATATCTCTACATACAGATTCTCCAAATAGGTGATTCTCAACCTATAGGCCATAGGTCCTTGAAACTTGGCAAAGTTTTTGCAAGAGTCCACAAACCTATATATTCACTATAGAAAGAGAAAAGTCTTCAGCTCACATAAACATCTTGGATTTTGACATGGGTCCCGCTGCCTGACTGGATCGTGCGTTGGTGTGGTCAGCTTCTTCTCTTTTAGACCAGAGTCTCTCTCTTCTGCTTCTCTGCTCCACGGATTCTGTCAAGGTCCTTCAGGATTGAAGCAGGGGAATAAAAAAGAGGTGAAGAGCATGAAAATCTCACTTGACTGGCACAATATAATTTGAAATTCGTTTCCTCTAGGTCATCGATGTAAAAATTATTACTTTTTGCTGGAGCTTCTCTGTGTGCTCTGCAAAGTCCTTGCATTACTGGGGACTCTGGCCTTAGCTGGACTTTGCCTCCTGTGGTTCACCCACAGCTCTCCCTCCCTCTGCCCTGTTTTCAGCACATTGTTTAATCAACTCTATAGAGACATTTTATTTGGGAATCACATCATTCTTCTTGAACAAACCTTACATTTTGTTCCCGGGAAGCATAGGATTGTATTTGGCCTGGAACAAGCCTGAGCATATTTGGCATTCCCAAGCTATCCTGTCTTACTGATGCACAATCAGGACCACTGCCCGGCCATAGTCTCACCTCTGGATTTCCCAGGCGAGTTCTTTGGAGTCCAGAAATCACTGGGGACACAGGTGACATCCTTCAACTGGTCTCCCTGAAGTCTGCTTGGCTTAGGTGAGGAGAAAACATCCCAGCACATATTGGAAAATATGTGCTATGTGTAACTCCTACTCCAATCAATATCCAGAACATGGAGTTCACACATTCACAGGAGAGAATAATCCATCCTATTCATTAACAATCAACCTAATATCCTACTCCCATCCTAGGTTATCAGTATGTTGAATTCTATCACTATATACTAAGTTTATTTTTCACTCTAGAGCTTCTTATGAGTAAAATCATGCAGCAGGGGTTGTCAAATTATGACTTATGAGCCAAACCAAGTTTAGCACCTATATTCATAAATAAAACTTTATTAAGAATAAAGTTTTAGGAATAAAAAATTATTCATAAATAAAACTTATCATTCACATTTTCTCTGTATTTGATTTCATGCTAAAATGTCAGAGTTGACTACTTGTGATAGATACCGTATAGCTCAGTATACCTAAAATATTTAAATATTTACAAAAACATTTTTGACAACCCTCATCAAAGACTCTTTATAGGCCGGGCGTGGTGGCGCACGCTTATAATCCCAGTACTTGGCAGGCGGAGACCGGAGGATCCGGGTTCGCAGCCAGCCTCAGCTACTTAGGGAGGCCCTCCGCAACCTCCCAAGACCTGGTTTCAAAATAAATTATAAAAAATAGGGCTGGGGGTGTAGCTCAGAGGTAGAACGCCTCTGGGTTCAATCCCCGGTACAGCAAAAAAAAAAAAAAAAAAAGACTCTTTGTGTCTGGCTTCTTCCCCTCAGCTTCACTTAGAGATTCATCCATGTTTTTATGCATCTCTATACTGTATTAGTTGTTCATCTCTTATTAGTGCTGAGTAATATTTCACTACATGAATATAATACCACTTGGTTTTTGGCTACTTTGTTGATTAAATTTTGTGTTATTTTCAGGTTTGTTTATTAAAAATTAAACATATCATATAATATATATTATAAATAATATTAATAGAATGTTATCAATATTTTAGTACACATTTATGTCTTTATACCTAGAAGTAGAATTCTTGGATCACATGGTAAGTATACCTTTACTTTATTAGAACTGTCAAACTATTTCTCACTGCATTTGTATCATGCTGTATTCCCACTACCAGTTTATGACAGTTCCAGTTGTGCAAAATTCTCACCAATAATTGTTACCATCTCATAATTTAATTATTTAAATGTGTGTATAGTGGAATTTTCTTGTGGCTTTCATTTGCATTTTGCTAATGACTAATCATTTTTCACTTCTAGCTATGTACTTGTTGTTCATTCATATATTGTCTTCTGTGAAGTCCTTGCTAAAGTTCAACTTGAATGACCATTATTATATTGTATATATTTCTTTTTAAGTTGAAAAATTTCTTTCTTATGTCAAATACATTTTCGAGAATATTTTCACCCAGTCTATTGTCTTTCATTTCATTTTGTGTTGTGTTATTTAATGATGAGTTTAATTTTGTTAAAGCCCAATTTATTATATTTTAAATATTTAGTGTTTTATGTGATCAAAGAAATCTGACTCATCCCATACTGTCTTCTCGTATAAATACTATATATTTGATTTTACATTTATGTTATAACCTATAATGAATGTATTTTGTATAAAGCATTAGATGAAAGTTTATTTTTTTAGGGAGCTCTCCAGTTGTCTCAGTACCATGTATTGAAAAATTAACATTTTCTCCAAAGAGCTACCTTAGTAAGTGTATTGAAAATCGATGAACAATATATATGTGGGTCTATGTTATGGCTTGGATATGGAATCTCCTCCACAAAAGTTCATGTGTTGGCAATGCGGAAATGTTCAAAGGTGAAATAATTGAATCATGAGTGTTCCAACCTCATCACTGGATAAATCCATTACTGGATTAATAATTTGAATGGACTTAGTGGGTGGTAACTGTAGGCATAGCTGGAGGAGGGAGGTACTGGAGGTGTGCCCTTAGGTTCTATATCTGTCCGTGGTCCCTTCCTCTTGCTCTCTCTCCTTCCTGCCTACTAGTAGTTGAGCAGCTGTCCTCTGCCATGCCCTGCCACCATGATGTTTCTGCCTCTGAAGCCATGAGCCAAATAAGCCTTTCCTCCCCTAAGTTATTCTTATCAGGAATTTTAGTCATAGCTATGAAAAAGCTGACTAAAACTGTCTATTTCTGGAAATCCTCTTCTATTTCATCAATTTATATGTTTTAAAATAGGGTAATTCTGGAAGCCAGATCAGAAAAGTACACCAATTTTGTTTTCTTCATTCTGAAAATTGTTTTAGCTTTTCTAGGTGTTTGGCATTTTCATGTAAGTGAAAAATGATCTTTTAAATTTTTGCCAAGAAAACAAAAAGAACCTGTTGGAATTTTGATTAATATTGCCTTGAATCCTCAGCTGAATTTTGAGAGATTGGACATCCTTAATAATGTTTAGATTTCCACTTTGTGAATTTGATATATATTTTCATTTCCCTTTATTTCTTTCATCAGTGCTTACTAGTTTTCAGTTTACAGGTTTTATGCACATTTTGTTTAATCTAATCCTATAAAGTTTATATCTTATTTTATCGGAAGTGGTGCTGTATTTTTATTTGAATTTCTATTTCTTCATTGTAGTGTATAAAAACACAATTGATTTTTTAATATGTAATGTCTTTTTATCCTATGGTTTCTAAATTGACTTCTTAATTCTAGCAGTATTTTCTGGATACTTACATTATGAAGAATGTCTATTTATATAGAAAGTTTTAATACTTCCATTCTACTCTTTATGTCTCTGTTTTCCCTTTGGCATGTTCCATCAATACATCCTAGGTAGAAAATGTTCAGTATTTCTCCATGAATATTATGCTAGCAAAAGGACATTTGTAAGAGTCCTTTATCACACTAAGGAAATTTCATCTTAGTTCTAGTCTTTGGGAATTTCTATCATAAATAGATATTGAATTTTGTCACATGCATATGACATGATCACATGGGTTTTCATTTTTATGCTGCTGGTAATATAATTACATTGAATTTTGCATTGATAGAGTTAACTTGAATTGGTCATAGATTTGTTTTGCTGTTTTTATTTTAAAATATTTTTAAAGATGAAGAATTCTATGCTCATTAATGTTGTCTATAATTCTCCTGTAATGATATTATCAAGTTGTTTTTTGGAATATGTTGGCTTCATTAAATAAATTTGGAAGGATTTGCCACTCCATACTTTTTAAAATAGTTTATGTAGGACTAGCATATTTCTTTCTTAAATATTTGATAAAATTTACTGGTAATATTGCCTGAACTGAAGTTTTCTATGTAGAAAGAATCTGTTTAACAAAACTGCAATTTTTTTAAGAAATTTAAGGATATTTCAATGTTGTATTACTTTAGAAATCTAGTAAATTATCAGTTTAATAAGTTATGTAATTCAAAGAATGTGTCCATTTCATCTACCTTTTCAAATTTTTTGGCATAAGGTTTTTCATTATATCCCCATATAATATTTTAATTATCTGTAGAAGTTATAGTAGTATTCTTTCTTTTTTTGATATTGGTCATTTATATAGCCCCTCTTTTTTCCTTGATTAATTATAGATTTATAAATTTTATTAATATAATTCAACAATCAAATTTTTACTTTGTCTCTCTCTAATTCACTATATTTTGTTGACTGTGTTCTTAACTTTATTTACTCATTTATGCTATGCTGTGTTTAATTTACTCTATCTTAACTTCCAAGGTGAACATATAAGTTCTTCAATTTAAATTCTTATTACTTACCTGTAACCAGTAATTAGTTGCATCCTACAGATCTTGATTTTTTTAGTTATGATGTTTGAAATAATTTTTTATAGTTTTATCCCTGATGATTTCTGCTTTGACACATGGATTACTTAGAAGTGTTACTTATTTTCAAATATTTGGAGATATTCTATAAGTTTAAGCTTTTAATCTCTCATTTGTCCCATTGTGGTCAAAATTAAAGTATTCTATAAAATGTCAATGCTTTGAAATATATTCAGCATTATTTTACTATCTGGCAAGTGTTTTATTTTGGTCAATGTATCCTGTATGCCATCAAAGAATTAAGTCTATTACAGCATTGTTCATAATCTTTGTTAAATGTCAGTTTGGTCAAGTTGTTGGACAGCATTGCTCATATTTTCTCCACAAACATGGATTTTTAATTTACCTGTTCAATCAGTTGCTGAAAGAGGGTTCATTAATTCTCCAACTATGTTTATAACGTTTTCTCTATCTTCCCTTAGTTCTGTCTGGCTTTGCTTGATGTATTTTGTAGCTCCATTATTAGGTTTATATGCATTTAGTTTTGTTTGTTCTTCCTGATGAATTACCATGAACTTGAAAAGCTTTATCATGAACTTGAAAAGTTACTTAAGTCCTCTGTCATAGTCAGGTTTTAATCCAGGCTGATGTTGATTTTGGCCAAACAACTCTCAAAATCTATGTTATCTTATTACCTATCAGCTTCTATTTAGGTCCATATGTCAATATCTACACTTATAATTCTTAGTGAATCCCTTAATTATAGCTACTTTACTTCAACTTAATTAAAGATACTTTATTTAGGCTTCCTTGGGACTATTCCCTTTTCCTGTGCAATTTTGTCTAACAAACAATATCTGGGGGTCACATTATCTAATCAAAAGATTTAAAGATTAAATAAAAGGTAGGTTAGGCACACCATGACATTTTTTGTTCCAAGACAAAAACAATAATCTGAGATTAACAATAACCTCAATATTAATCAGGTTTCATGGTTTACACAATTTATTGATATTTTTAAATATGAAAAATACTCTATTTCCCAATCTGCAAACCTTAAACATTTTCTATTTTATTTCTTATATTTTCCTTAAAGAAGGCAAATCATTTCATGAAAGAAAGTGTATTCAAAAATATACTTTTGTGAGTAGGATTGTGTTCATGTCTTTTTCATAGAACCATATTCAATGCAGCTGAAAACAACCAGCTTGCTCTAGTAACATTCTTTTACAAAATGTTTTCACCCATAGTCTCAATTTATTATACTATTATGTCTCTTATGAGTTATCCATTATGCTTTTTTACAAAATGTTTCAAACATTGAAAACACAGGTCAGTCTTTCTCCAGATTCCTGTTTACTCCCTAGACATCCGTTAGGCAGCACTTCACTTCCAGTATCCATTTCAGTACTGGTGAAGTGTGATTTCATAACAACCTCAACATCTCAGTGGCTTACTACATCAAATGTGTATTTCTTCATATTTAATAAGAGCTGCTGATTGGCTGGAAATCTGTTGCAGCTGAGGTTCCACTTCATGTACTCTTCATTCTGATTCAGGTCGAAGGAGCGCTCCCAGCAGGGCACATGCCTGTTGCCTAGTTTGGACTGTCCATTTTGTTAAACTGGGAACTCTGTCCTAGAATCCCCTTCCCTTGAAACCTCCATGCTACAGTTGGCCAGAAGAGGATTTGGCATAAGTGAAGAAGTGGTCATTACTCCCTGAAAGTTGTGAACATAAGATACTATGATGAACAGATTGAGAAGTATACTCTGGTTTATTCTTGCTCTTGTTTGCTCTGCATTTAATTATCCTCTCTGGATGCTATCTTGCTGACCAACAGTGGCCTCATGATCACCACCAGATGTTTGGTTGTGGATGCACAAGACAAAAGACCACCCTGCAAGCTTCCCCTTCTGTGACTGAATGTGTTTGACTTCGGATTAACTAATGACTTATTTTCTGATCCTCAAAATTTCCATCTAGACCTACAGTGCTTTGTCTCCTTCCATGTTTGTACAAATTGTAATTCTTAAATCCCTCATCTTACAAAACTCATAGCAATTTTGTCTCCCTTTTGTATCCTGATAGATACACCCATTCTCTGGCAGACAGGAAGGTCACATTCAAAGTGATTGCTTGAATGTGGAATAGATTATCACTTTTCATGTTCCATTGGCATTGGCCAAAACATGTCATATGGTCAAATTGAACATCTGTAGGATGGAAAAATATATTTCACGTGGGTAGGAATGTATGAATATGTATCAAAATAACACAATCTGCCATTCTTACCTATCCCCGGAGCAATAATTAGGTTTAACATGTGGAATAAGCATTGAGAGTCCTCATGAATGTTTGAGGATGAACACAATTCCACATAAATCACATGACTGAGTAGATGGGAAAGTGATCAAGATATAGCTATTCACTTCTATTTCTGCTATAGATAAAATCATACTTCTGAAACGGGAATAGTGAAGGATACTCTAACTTGGTAATAGTAGCATACAAAGCTCACTAAGCATCCTCAAGAACAAACCAAGCCAACTGAATTCAGGTGGTTGAGAAGCCATCTCTGCAGGGTTGTCACGGTCTTTGCTATTTTAATTCCTTTCTGTCTTTCAGAGGAAGCTGACATTTTCAATGAAGATATCAACACCAAGGCAGAGCCAACATCCATAGCCTTACCCAGCCTCACACTCAGGCTCTTACAAATATTCTTAGCTGGATCAACTCCATAGTCCAAAATATGCTCTATGGCATCCATTCCCATGAAAACAGACAGGATGTCACAAACAGAGGATTATAAATTTGCTCCCTGATAGAAAATAAAAAAGAAGAAAGAAAAATCTACTTTGGCCTTCAAGAGCAAGAGATCTTATTTAGAGACAGAGGAAAAAAAGGTCCTGTATCAAGAACAAGTAAGACATAGGAAACAACCAAAAAAAGAATGATCTTTCCTTTAAAAAAATTGAGTTTTACAAAAATGAAAAAAATCTAATTCGAAAGCCAGAAATGACCTATTACACAGAAATTTAATGATAAAATAATTTCAAGTGATATCAACTACTTAAAGCTGGAAGTTATTTTTAGGGCTAGTCATTCAATTTTTTATTAAGCAGCTGCTTGTAAGGAAAAGCATACTTAATGTGGTAAGCCACTTCTAGACTATTACATCAGCTTCCTAATTCTGCCTCTCCCCTTTCAATCCTGTCACTCAGAACCCCTAATAAGTATCCTTATTTTACAAAATAACATGAAAATTCCTTCAACTGTCCTTCGAGGTTCTCCCGAGTCTGACTCCAAGGCCACTTAGTAACTTCAAGCTCTAGTACGTTACGATATCATCCTATATGTAAGTCAAGTCCCAACGAGCTATTTGGCAGTGAACATTGATTGTACATTACTTCTGCCAGCCACATTTTGTCCCTTTTTTCCTTGAAAAGTGAAAGTTCTGATGCATCATCTTCACAATTTAATATCCTACCCATCCTTCAAGTCATACATCAATCCACTTTGAATCTTTCCTTCATCACCCTAACTGTTAAAAACTGCCCATCTTATGGCTCCTTATGTCTAATCCTCTCACAAATGTAAAACCCACTGATTTGAATTGCCTCTGTTTCTTAGACATTATTTCCTTCATCACAGGAATCTAAAAGCCAATATGAGGAATTTGAAAATCACTGATTTATGAATAATTAATGTTGAGTAAATATTACAGAAAGGAACTACCAATGAAGATTTTGAAATTTTTATATATATAAAATTTTAATCTAAGTCTATCACATCTAGGTAGAACTTAAACTGGAAAAAAGGCTTCTTGTAAATTTCAGGGATATATTGAATAAAATGAGCTAATAACTCACTTGCTTTAGAAGAGTTCTATCAACTAAGGGGAGAAGAATTGATGCTTTAGCATCTTCCTTTCATAAATAAGAAAGTGTATATGCATTGAGGCTGTATAGTTTATCCAAGCCACAGAGGAAATCAGAGTTAAAACAGGATTAGAGCTGACAAATTTCAGATCAATGGCTTCATCCACTCAGCCATAATATCTCTAAGAAGCTATTCTAAACTCCCAAGAGAGTGGTTCTGAGTTTTCCCATGATACTGACTTTGCTTTTTTTTATTCAACTATTTTATATACCTTTAGATTCCTCCCGAAAATCAGTACCAACAAAAGAAAAACAACCAAAGAACATGAAAAATCAGGCAACTGATGTTGGCACATGGTTTTAGTGTGTGTGTGTGTGTGTGTGTGTGTGTGTGTGTGTGTGTGTATGTGTGTGTGTCTGGATTGGGGGGGTTGTAGGATTCAAACATTCTACTGTACTTCTTTAATGGAGTTATAGCCTTTCAACTTCAAGTATTAATAAATAAGGAAGAAACATTCTCTTATCTATGTTGCCAGAGTTGGCAGGTGACAGAACAATGTCAAGTCTAGTTTCTTTCATAAACCAAATATGTATTCTTCTATAATTTGGATGCCCTAAAGTGATTCAAAGATTCAAAGAAACATGTCCAGTTTTCAGGATATTTTCCTGGAATCCATTTAAAAGCCTTTTGTTACATATGATTAGCAATTTAAAATTTATAGCACAACTGAATTAAATAAAATCCATTTTCTAAGCCTTCTACCTTAAGAAATTTGATTATTGCTTTTCTTCCTGCTGCAATTGATGTCCACTTAATTAATACAAGGCCTGATAAAAGGGGAGACATATTTTAACCTGTAAGGAATCATATAGCTGACATTTTAACTCAAAAGCATAAAGTGAGTCTATATTCAGAGGTCATGACATCAAAATTTTTTGCCAGTTATATGAAACAGCAAAAGTCTAATCAGCCAAAGTGAATTGAAGGAGTATGGTAGACAGCTGCTGATCTGGCTCCCAAGGAACCATACCTCTTTGTATTCATGCCCCATAATGCTCTTTGCATATGGACCAGGCCTAGTGAGTTGCTTTTAATAAATACAATACAGGAAAAAATGGTGAGTGGAATGTCTGTGATCAGATTGTTTAAAAAAAAACCTCTGAATTTTCTCTTGCTGGCATTCTTTCTCTGTTGCCTTTTTACATGAGATTTTAATAAAACAGGGGTCCTGTGGTATCCAAGAGAGGCCTTCAGCCAATAATTAGCAAGCATCTGAATTCTTCAATCTAAAAATCTACAAGGATTCTGAACTTCATTATGATGTATGATTGCAACACACCAATAAAAATTTAAAAAGTAAATAAAAATAAAAATCTACAAGGAACTGACTTCTGCCAACAACCATTGGAATAAGCTTTAAAGCAGATTCTTTTTTTACCTATTTATTTTTAATATACTTTTATTGGTGCATTATAATCATATATCATTTTGAGGTGTAGTGTGTTAGAAACATAAACACAGTACCCAGTGTGTTTCTCTTTGAAACCCATCCCACTCCCTCCTCCCCTCCATTTATAATATTGAAACTGGTATTGATAGTTTTACATGTGTACATAGGGCTGTTTCCCAACTGAACTTTGAGGTGGCTATAGCCCCAGCCAATACCTGTTTGAAGCTTGAAGAGGCCTGAGACAGAGTACCCAACTAAGACATCCCACATCCTATCCCACAGAAATTGTGAAATAATAAATGTGATTTTTTTCAAGCCCAAATTTTTTGAGATTTTTTTAATGCAGCAATAGATCACTAATACAAGGAGCTATAAGGCACTAAGGAAATTGATGCAATTGTTGGAACCAGGGATACAGCTCATGACCTAGGCAAAGTTAGTAAGTATATTTCATCTCTAGATACATGGTGATTGGCTTAATCTAGACATGTGACCTACAGTATACATTCATAGTGAACTATAAGGTATTATATAGGATGCTGATGAACATCTTTAAAGAAGAATTTAGCCCAGGAGTAATGAATAGGCATCTTGAAGCCAGAAAGGGAGCCAATTTTACAATGAATTTGAATCTAAGAAATACAGAACAAGAAATAGAAATTTGAACCTTGATAACATTACTAGACACTATGTCAACTTTTGCTTGAAGCTAGTAGCATAGCTCTAGATTTTTAGTTAAATGAAATATTATTTAATCTAGGATAAAATGAATTGTCTGTTAATTGTGTTAATTTTAATTGCATTAAAATCATCTTAAATGACATACCTCCCACATTCTCATATATTTGAATAACTCAAATTAAGAATTATAAGGGCATTAAAGAACACCCTGAATCTTTTCCGATTAAATAATAAACTATATCTCCCATAATAGAAACAATCATAAGAAGCATATATTGTAACTAAATATTTGATACAGGATAATTGAACTAAATGAAATTTGCAGATAAACAATTCAAGAAAACATCAACACAATTTAATTGTGTTATGATTGCCTTGTAATAATTAAGCATCAAAGTCAATGAATATAAAAAGACACTTCTTCAGTATAAAGCTGCAGTATAAAGTGCCTTAAAGCCAACTTTTCTTGAAGATAAGCTACAAAGGCTATTAAATAGAAAAATTAAAATGCCCTTGTGGAAAAAAGATTTGGAAATTAAATGGAAATACAGTTTTTGAACCACATAAACTATATGTGGCATCTTGCGTGAACTTCAAAACATTTTCAAACAATTCAATTTTATACCTTTTTTTACCTAATTCCCCAATCTATTGATAAAAATTTCTTTTAGACTAAATTATCTAAAATTGTCAATTAAAATATCCTAAAAGTTACAAGAACAAAGAAGGGCATACAAGCCCTCATTAGTACCTTCTATGGTGGGAGACAGTGTCTTCATAGTCACCTACCCAAAAGTCAGAGCTGTTTCCACAGGTTGGTCTATGCTCCTCAGCATGGTCAGATCAAGAAATCATGAAAAACTTGTCCCAAACTTTCTATCCCATTTGTATAAACCAGCCAATTTTTCAAGGTTCTAGAAAACTCTAATATTTCCCTATAGAATTGAAGATGTCACAGGTATTTCATAACAGTGTAAAGGGTTCTATTCAGATAAATACCAGGCAAATGTATTTCATCTTAAATTCTATTAGGCCAATTCCAGGGCTAGGAAGTAAATAAATTAAAATTTAATGAAATCCTATCATGCTCTAGGCATAATATTGCCTGTGAAAATAATGCCTTATAGTTAAAATTTTATTACCTTTCTGAATTTTTTACAACTGGCAACAAAAATGCACCTTCTTCTCTTCACCCAACAACTATATCCAAAGATAAAAAGGTTTTCTTCTTAGAGCTTCCCCAAAGCACTACTTTAACTCCAAGCTGTGGTCAGACTCACCCATTGTTTCAGTCAGCATTCTCACTGCTGTGACCCAGTGAGACTGACCACACGCAATTTAGAGGAAAGAAGAAAGGAAGATGTATTTGCTCAGAGTTTTTGGAGATTTTAGAGGTTCAGTCCATGTCAGGCCAGGTCTCTGGAGCTCAGGGCATGCCAGTGGAAAGCAGAGAGAGGGAGAGAGCAAGGCTCTGCTCTCACATCATGAAAGCTGGAAACAGAGAGAGCAAGCAAACAAGGGGATTCCAGGACAAAAGCACAGCCCCTAAGGCTGCACACCCAGGGATACACCTCTCCAGTTACACCCCACCTACCTGGGTGGTTACCACCCAGTAAATCCATTACAATGGATTTATCTACTGATGAGATTACAACCCTCATGCCATAACACACATCAAGTGTAGGTACATGGTCATTAGGTTACTAGGAAAAGTGAAGAATATATGCTTTCCACATATTTCATAAAGATATGGACCCAAGTCATGTTGTATTTGGAAAATAAATGTGGTCAAATCATCGCCAGCACCTAAGTTTCCTTAACTCAAATAGTCTCTGTTTTAATTTACATTAGCCTCTGTTTTAATGTACATTGTACATTTAATCCTAGGGGTATGGCTATAGGTGAATGAGTATAAGTCCTGGATATCTTAACTGATGTAGTGAAATAATGAATTATGGATAATATCAGAAATAGAATTACTCATAAACATTGTCTTTTCTTTTCCTTGTACCTCATGGTTCTAGGTCTATGTGTAAATCACAGTGGCAATCATAATACTGATTATATAAAAGCATATATTTAGCTTAACTCTTTTTAAACCAGGTATTTAGATTTTAATAAATGTTAATATGTAATTAGATGTTTTACTCTACATGTGTCATAAAAATATCACTAGGAAGTTTAAAAGGTTGATTTTTTGACTTTCAGATCCATCCAATATTGAAGGAAGAAAATAAAAAGAGGCATGTAATATAGTAGAAAATGAATAGGTGCCTCACAGAACCCCTAGCCTCAGGATTTATTTTATTACTTATATCCTTGCCCTCTTTAATCATATAATTTCTCTCTTTTGTGGCATTACACATTTTCTTAATATGATAAAGAAATATCCTATGTGAAATAAATGCCTAATACTTTCTGAAGTTCAACCATTCTGTGGATTCAAAGTAAACCAAAAGTCACATGAACAATCAAGTCAAATTTCAGTTGAAAGTTGCTACTACCTCTCTAGTCCTAAAGCTCTAGCCTCATCCCTACCCCTGGGAGGCTCTTCAGAAAGACCTCAAATGTGTTCACCAATAGTTTCTTGTGCCTCCGTTTATCATTCATTCCAGTTATGTTTAGCACCTCACATGTACTACACAGATCCTTCCATTAATGTCTACCCTTTGAAGATGATGGGATAGCTCTGACGAGCTGTTTGGGACTATCTTCTATTTCTCCCTAGAGATTCCAAGGAAAGATGTGACAAAAAATCAAACTGAGTACTTTCATGCTTACTGGACCAAGTTTATCCTGTCTCCACCAATATAGGGAGAATACTCATTTTTTAAACTCTATGACATCTTTCATTGTCTATTAACAGCATAAAATATTTGCCCCTATGCCTCAGAGAATCCCTTATTAAAATTAGAATCTTCAGCTTTTACTTCAAACTGTTTCAATCAGGCTCATTTGCAGTTGACAGATTTGTGGTAAGAAATTACTCACCCTATCTCAGTCTTTGCCTTTAAGAGTTTTGACACTGTAAAAGTTACTTTCTACATATCTTAAGTTGATGCAAATGGTAAACTTATTCATCAAAATAAAAACCAGCAGGTGTAGTTGGTACAAGCCTGTAATCCCAGTACATAGGAGGCTGAGACAAGAGGATTGCAGGTTTGAGGCCAGCCTTGGCAACTTAGAGCCTGTTTCAAAATAAAAATAAAATAGGGTTGGGAGTGTAACTCAGAGGTAGAGCACCCCTGGGTTCAATACCCAGTCCCAAAATAAACCCAAATAAAATAAAAAATGAGAATCTAATCTAAAATAATATCAGGCTTGTTCTTTTGCAAATAGGCTTAAGCAATCCACAAGAAAGTACACATTGAGGTAGATGATTTCACTAGCTGATCACGCTTTGGCCAAATCCCAAGCAAACTGCACATTTGCTTAAATTGATGAATAAAAAATATTCATATCCAGGCATGGTAGTACACACCTGTAATCCCAGTATTTGTGAGGCTGAAACAGGAGAATTTCAGATTTGAGGCTAGTCTCAGCAGCTTAGTGAGGCCCTAAGCACCTTATTGAGACCATTTTAAAAATAGGGCTGGAGGTATAGATCATATATAGAATGCCCCTGGGTTCAAATCCAGCACCATAAAAAATAAATATATAAATAAAAGAATATTCATAATGAAAGGAGTATAAATTGGGAATGGTTTAAAATGTGGAACATGGTGTATCTTCATATTGAAGAACAGTAGTAGAATCTATTATCCATTTATTTCTGTTTTAAGAAAAGCTATTTCATGATTTGCCATTCTAGCCACAGATCATTGATTCAAAGATGAGAATATAACTAAAAAGCTAGCAATGAATTACTCAAATTTAGCTCAGAAGCCAGCAACCAATCTATAGATTGGCATTCAATAGTGAATCAACAAGACTCTTTTTCTCAGGGAGTTTGAATAGAAGATTTAAAGACAGAGAGCAAGTTGGTTTTAGAAAAGAGAGACACAAAAGCAACAACAACAAAAAATATTTAAGAAAAGAAAGAAAGAAAGACATCAGATTGCTGATAATGGCCAGAGGGACATCTCAGCACATTTCTGAGGCAAGAACATAGAAAAAACAATTGGGCAGAGATGCTTACAATTGGTTTATACCTAGTACCAGGCACTGCTCTAGGTGTTTAACATATAAGAACTCATTTATTCTTCAAAAACACATGAGAAAGATATAATTTTATCTGCATTTTACAGAAATTATGATACCTGCTTGATATGGTTTTGGTTTGGAATGTCTCCCAAAAGGTCCATGTGTTGAAAGCATGATCCTCAATGCAGCAAGGTTCAGAGGTGAGAGGTGAGAGGTGAGAGGTGAGAGGTGAGGCATGACTGGAGGAGGTAGGTCACTGGGGAGTGTGGTCTTGAGGACTGTATATGTCCCCAGACACCTCTCTCTCTCTCTCTCTCTCTCTCTCTCTCTTTCTCTCTCTCTCTCTTTTCTTCCAGCTGCCATGATGTGAGGGTGGCATCCCTCCACTACATGTCCCGCCACCTCAGTGCTGGCCAACCATGGACTAAAACCTCTGAAACTTTTAGAGTTTCAGACTAAAACCAATAAAACTTTCTTCCTCTAAGTTGTACTTGTCAAGTGTTTTAGTCACTGTGGTGAGAGAGGCGGACTAAAACACTGTTCAACGTCAGAGCTCAAAAAAGTTTAAAGGCATGGGCTCTGAACCATATTCTGTAAGTTAGAATGTTGCCTCTGCTGTTACAAGGATCAAGGGAATTAATATTTGTAAATGTGTTTAAAGTATTACCTGGTGCATAATAATCACCATATAAACATATTCTAATTACAAAAAATATATAAACTATAAAACATGAAGCCAGGCAATCTGACTCCTTATGTGTGCATTGAATCACTGTGTAAGAGGATAAAGTGACAGCTGCTACTGTGAGGAGACATGATAAGGATGTACATTTGAACTGTGTCTGTACAGGGAAATGCTTTGCACGATCCCAGGAGTGGAGGATGCAGTTCACATAGGATGCAGTATGAACGGTGAGCTCCCTACAGAGCCTGGCAGTGTCAATGGTGGCCACTGATTTTATACAATGTGCCAATTCAGATCCTGAGAGAAATTTCCATTCTGTGTCCCAGTCAAATTGTATAATCCTATTCCCATGAAGTTGGCTTGCAGTGAAGGATCCTGTGCCCCCCACCACTTACCACAAATGGATCATCCCCACAAATGGCTGTTACATTAAGAGCTAAATGAAATTTTGGGAAAATGAGAATGGGCCATTTCCTAGCAACTCAAAAGAGTCAAATTAACACAGGCAAGCTGAAATAATATTTAAGATTACTTTATAGGGAGGGAACCTTCATCCCTTCAGTTTGGGCCGGTTTTAATGTTAGGTGAAATTAATGTGTTTTGTGCATATATTTGAGTGCACAGATATTCCCTAGAAATCTGAAAACTCTCAAGTAATTTCATTGTTATCTGTTAACCAAAGAGTTACATAAAATCTTCCACTTTTCTTCTGGCTTTTTTCATGAAAAGAAAAAGAAAAAGGTAGCTTAGCGCTTTCTGTAATCAAACAACATGGAGTGTTTTCCCAGGCCATGAGTCTGCCTTTGGCTAAATTTGTGTCAATCAGTAATAAAGCAAACCTTCCAGAATTTATACCTTAAAAAGTCTTCCTCCTTTTTTTAATTTTAATTTAATTAATTTATTTATTTATATATTTATTTATTTATTCATTCATTCATTTTTTAGTTCTGGGGATTGAACCCAAGGGCATTCTACTTCCCCCAGCTACACCCCCAGCCCCATTTTTTATTCTTTATTTTTGAAATAGGGTCTCACTAAGTTGCAGAGGGCCTCGCTAAGTAGCTGAGGCTGGCCGCGAACCCGGGTCCTCCTGTCTCAACCTCTCAAGTACTGGGATTAAAAGTGTGTGCCACCATGCCCGGCTAAGTCTTCCTCCTTTATTCTGGATGTGTGGATGATTCCCCACTGTACAAGATCTTACTGTTTCATTATGTGACAAATAATCATTATCAATAAATAATTTTTTAATGTCTTGGAAATTATCAAGAATTTCATACACATCATGTAATAAAGGCTTGACACATGAAAATAGGTCCAGAATGTATATTCTTTCAATAAAGTCATATACTAGAATAAGTCTAGTGGGAAAAAGTCTTTTAAATAATCAATATACCTCTCTTTTAAAAATACTAGCATATTCATTAAGTATTGCCTTCTATCTCATAAAGACTAAATGGCATATCTGCTGAAAAAGAGCTTCTGAATCTTAGAGTTTATATTTAACTTTCATAAATTGAGTTATTGATAAATTACTACTGGGGAACTATCGTAACTATTTCATGATTTTAGTACCAGGGTGTTTGAAGCAGATAAATTCTTAAGAAAAATATTTGTTTTATATGCTTACAAAGACAAAATGTAGAAAAATATGCACAAAATTAATAAATTAATATTAAAAAATCCCTCAAGTAAATTCTTTGCAAGTACAAAATATAAAAGGTTTGGGTTAAATACAGAGGTCAGCATAATAGTCCCACTTTTTCACAATTATGTGATAATTAGGTAATAGACAAAATTATTCTGGAATCGTTCCGGCACTTATTTCAAATTGCCCAAGATTAACACTATTATGTCTACAGCAATTGAACTACATTTATGACAGTACAGCCAAACTATTCTTTTCTCCTATTCAATAACCCACATAGGTGGCTGTTCATACATTCAACATAAGTCAGTAAGTAGGTTGGCCTGGAAAAATTCAGCTAGATCCCTTTCTGGAGATATAGGCAAAAGAACTATTTCTCTATTTCCTGACCTTACTGAGCTAAGAGAGGGCTCAATTTCAGTAACACTTCCGTTCTCATATGTTTCTCAAGAGCTTGGAGCCGAAGTAGATATTGTCTTATTTAGTGCCAAATTAATTCATCTTTTCTTCTGGTTGCTCAGGTTAAAAAATAAATCATTTTTGATTTAATATGAAACTTAAAGAAGGAAAGATCATTTCTGTAGTTTATTTTCTTAACATTGACTTATTTTAAAGCAAAACTATTGAAATTGTGCATATAGTCAAGACTTCGGGAGGACATTTGCACTAAAGAACGTTTTATAAATATCATGAGTTCGCTACAGGAATAATAATGAAGGAAAATAATGAGATGTTATTTCTTTACATTGGAAGAAGGACAAATTATAAGACAATTTAATGAAACTGTTGATATCACCCTGCAACCCTTTGATTTTTTTCCCTGTCTGATTTTTAAAATACTTTTATTGGTGCATTATAGCCTCATATCGTAATATAGTTCAGAGTGACAGTGACATACATGCACCCAGCACTTGGTGAGCTTCGCCCATCTCCATCCCCAATCCTCCTCCCCATACATGATAATGATCCCTGTATGATTTTTAAAAACCTGAAAATGCAAAGCTGTATTAATATTCAATCACTAAATTTATCTGGGCTGAAAAGATAGGAAATTACTCTTACCCACTTATCATACTTGATAAAAATGCTTAATTGATGTTAAAAATATATTTTGAAATTCAGATGCTCATTAACTTAGAATGGGGTTATGTCTTGATAAATCCATCATAAACTGAAAAATATTATAAACTGAAAATATGTTTAATACACCTAACATACTGAGCATCATAGCTTAGAAACACAGTACCCTGAATAGTAACGGTGTTTGCTATTGTGGTTGTGTGGCTAACTGGGAAATGTGGTTCACTGCAAAATTTAAAAATCAAAGTTCAATTTTTACTGAGTGAATATAACTTTTGCATTATCACAAAGTTGAAAATCCTAGGTTGAACCACTCCAAGCTGTAGACTATCTATGAAGTTTCAGGCTGCAGTAACATGTAAGATTAAAGTTTATTCCAATATCACACAAAAATAATTTGCCAAATTTTTTTGTTATTTTGTAGTTTTTTAATCTGCTTTTTTTGGTGCATTATAGTCTCACATCACAATGGAAATCAAATTGACATTAACGTACATGCACGCAGCACTTGGTGCCCCCTCCCCTCCCCCAACACATAGAAATAAGATTGACATTGGTATATTCTCATATGTTAATATGGTTGATAGTAGAAATTCCTTAATGAACTTCATTAGTCACCTTCCCCTTCCCTTAGATCAGTTCCCTGACTTCACTGAGGCTTCTCCACTGTTTTCTGGAGGCCCTTTTGTGTCCTCCTTGCTCCCTAGCTTGCGCATATTAGAGAAGACATATGACCCTTCTCTTTCTGTGATTGGCTGATCTCACTTAACATAATGTTCTCCAGGTCCTTCCATTTTCTTGTAAATGATATTACTTTGTTCTTTTTTATTGCTGAGTAGAATTCCATTGTGTGTATTTCCCATAATTTTGTAATCCATTCATCTGTGATGGACACCTAGGTTGGTTCCATAATTTGGCCACTGTGAATTGTGCTGCTATGAACATGGGTATGCATATATTACTGTAGTTTTCTGGTTTCAGTCCCTTTGGAATGATACCCAGTAGTGGTATAGCCGTATCATATGGTGGATCCATTCCCAGTTTTCTTAGGACTCTCCATACTGATCTCCAAAGTGGTTAAACTATTTTGCACTCCCACCAACAGTGCAGGAGAATTCCTTTTTCCCCACATCCTCACCAACATTTATTATTTTTTTACTTCTTAATGATTGCCATTCTGATTGGGGTTAGATGAAATCTCAGAGTAGTTTTGATTTGCCTTTCCCTGGTTGCTATGATGTTGAACATCTTTCCATGTATCTGTTGGCCATTTGTATCTCTTCTTTCATGAAGTGTCTGTTCAATTCGGTTGCCCATTTCTTAATAGGGTTGTTTGTTTTTTTAGTGTAAAGTCTTTTAAGTTCTTTGTATATCCTAAATTTTAGTCCTCTATTAGAGGGATAGCTAGCAAATATCTTATTCCATTCCATAGATGTTATCTTTATATTCTTGAAGGTTTCCTTTGATGTGCAGAAACTTTTTAGTTTAATGCAATCCCTTTTATTAATTCTTGTTTTAGTTTCCTGGGCTTTGGAGGTCTTTTTGAGGAAGTTTCTGCCTGTGCCTATATGTTGGAGTGTTGAACCTATGCCCTCTTCTAGTAATTTCACAGTCTCTGATCTAACTTCCAGGTCTTTGATCCATCTCGAATTGACTCTTGTGCAGGGTGAGAGGTAAGGATTTAGTTCCATTTTTCTACAGATAGATAACCAGTTTTCCTAACACCATTTGTTAAAGAGACTGTCTTTTACCCAGTGTATGTTTCTGGCACCTTTGTCAAAGATCAGTTGGCTGTAAGTTTGTGGATTTGTTTCCTTATCTTCTATTCTGTACCATTGGTCTATGTGTCTGTTTTTGTGCCAATTCAATGCTGATTTTATTAATATAGCTCTGTAGTATAGTTTGAAGTCAGGGACTGTGATGCTTCCTGCATGGTTCTTATTGCTGATAATTGCTTTGGCTATTCTGGGTCTTTTGTTTCTCCATATGAAATTTAGGACTGATTTTTCTAGGTCTGTGAAAAATGATAATGGTATTTTGATAGGGATTGCGTTGACTCTGTAGATCACTTTTGGCAGAATGGCCATTTTGATAATATTAATTCTGCCTGTCCAAGAGCAGGGAAGATCTTTCCATCTTCTAAGATCTTCTTCAATTTCTTTCTTCAGTGTTTTATAATTTTCTTTGAAGAAGTCTTTCACCTTTTTGGTTAAGTTTATTCCCAGGTATTTGATTGGTTTTAGAGGAGTGGTGATAGTGGGCATCCTTGTCTTGTTCCTGATTTTAAGGGGGATTCCCAATGTTTTCCCCCATTCAATATGATGTTGGCTGTGGGTTTGTAATATATTGACTTAATGATGTTGAAGTACATTCCTTCTATTCCGATTTTCTGTAGAGTTTTTTTAACATGAATGGGTGTTGGATTTTGTCAAATGCTTTTTCAGCAACTATTGAGATGATCATGTGATTCTTGTTTTTAGTTCGGTTTATGTGGTGAATAACATGTACTGCTTTGTGTATGTTAAACCAGCTTTGCTTCCCTGGGATGAAACCAACTTGGTCATGGTGTATAATTTTCTTGATATGATTTTGAATGCACGTGGCTAATATTTTGTTTAGAATTTTTGCATCTATATCCATCAGTGATATCAGTCTGTAATTTTCTTTTCTTGAGGTATCTTTATTTGGCTTTGGTATTAATGTGATGCTGGCCTCATAGAAGGAATTTGGAAGAATTCTATCTCTTTTGATTTCACGGAATAACTTGTGAAGTATTGGTTTTAGTTCTTCTGTAAAGGTTTTGTAGAATTCAGCTGGAAAACCGTCTGGACCTGGGCTTTTCTTTGGTGGAAGACTTTTTATTACTATTTCTATCTTTGTGCTTGCTAATGGTTGATTCAGGTTTTCTATGTCCTCTTAGTTTGATTTAGGTAGGTTGTATGTGTCTAGAAATCTGTCAATTTCTTCCATGTTTTCCAGTTTATTAGAGTATAAGTTTTCAAAGTAGTTTCTGGTGATCCTCAGGATCTGCTATCTGTGGTGATGTCTCCTTTTTCATTTCTGATTTGAGTAATTTGGGTTGATTTTCTCCTTCTTTTTGCTAAGTTAGCTAGTGGTTTATCAATCTTGTTTATCTTTTCAAAGAACCAACTTCTTGTTTTGTTGATCCTTTGTATTGTTTTTTTTTTTCTCTATTTCATTGATTTCTGCTGTGATTTTAATTATCTCCTGTCTTCTACTGGCTTTGGGATTAGACTGTTCCTGTTTTTCTAGGTCCTTGAGGTGTGTCATCAGGTTGTTTATTTGGTGGCTTTCTGTTTTTCTTATGTGGGCACTCAGTGCTACAAATTTTCCTCTTAACACTGCTTTCAATGTGTTCCATAGATTTTGGTATGTCATGTCTCTATTTTCATTTAATTCCAGGATTTTTTATATTTCTCCCCTTATTTCTTTTCTGATCCAGTCATCATTCAAAAGTGTATCATTTAGTCTCCATGTACTTATGATATTATTTTTGGTCTTATTATTGTTAATTTCTACTTTCATTCCATTGTGATCTGAGAAGATGCAAGGAATTATATTACTGCTTTTGAATTTGCTGGTCCTTGCTTTGTGGCCCAGGATGTGGTCTATTTTGGAGAAGGTTCCATGGGCAGCTGAGAAGAATGTGTATTCCACTGTTTTTGGTTAAAATATTCTGTATATGTCTATTATATTCATTTGGTCTATAGTTTTCTTTAGGTCTGATATGAAGAGTCTTTATTCATCTTTTTTCTGGAGGATCAATCTAGTGGTGTAAATGGTGTGTTGAAGTCTTCCAGTATTATGGTATTTGGGTCTATTTGAGACCTGATGTCCCGAAGACTTTGTTTTATGAATGTGGGTGCGCCCAGATTTGGGGCATAAATATTTATTATCATTATATCTTCTTGTTGGATTTTTCCTTTTATCAATAGGAAGTGCCCCACTTTGTCTCTTCTAATGTGTTTTAGATTAAAGTCTGTTTTGTCAGATATAAGCAGTGCTATGCCTGCTTGTTTTTGGTCTTCGTGTGCATGGTATATCTTTTTCCATCCTTTCACCTTTAGCGTGTGAGTGTCTTTGTCTAGAAGGTGAGTTTCTTGCAAGCAGCATATAGTTGGATTATGTTTTTTAATCCACCTTGCCAGTCTATGTCTCTTAATTGGGAAGTTAAGTACTTTGACATTCAATGTTATTATTGAGATATTTTTGTATCCTGTCATTTTGAGTTCTATTTTCTGTTTGACGTAGTGTCGACTCTCCTTGTTTAGTTGTCCACCTGGTGGAGCTCACCTCTTCCCTGATTCTGAAATTTGCTTGTTTTTTCTTCCTTGTTTTTTATTTCCTCTAGAATTTTCTCTAATGCTGGCTTGGTCCTCATGAACTCTTTAAATTTTTGCTTGTCTTGGAACATTTTTATTTCTCCATTGATTTTGAATGATAGTTTTGCTGGATATATCAGTCTTGGTTGAAAGTTGTTTTCTTCCAGAGTCCGGAGTACTCTGGAAGAAATACCAATCCATCCTGGCATTCCTGACTTGGGTTGAGAAGCCTGGAGTGATTTTGATTCTTTTGCCCCTGTATGCCACCCATTCTTTTGCTCTTGCTGTTTTTAATATTTTTTTTTAGGCCTCTATGTTAGTCATTTTGATTATTACGTGGCATGGGGAGGTCCTTCTTTGGTCTTGTCTTGACGGTGTTCTATATGTCTCCTGTATTTGAATGTCCAAGTCTTTCTCTATGTTTGGACAATTCTCTGAAATTATTTCTCTAAAGAGGTTCCTGAAACCCTTGGTCTGTGCTTCTAAGCCTTCTTCAATGCCTTTTATCCTTAGATTAGGACGTCTTGCATTGTCCTGTATTTCTTGGATGGTTAGAGTGTGTTGTTGTAATATCCTCTGTATAGCGTTGACTGTGTTTTCAGTTTTGAATGAACTGTCTTCCAGGAGTGATACCATTTTCCATGTGGTCGACCCTGCCAGAGTTGGAGTCTATGGTGATCTTCAATTTCTTTATTGACTCCTTCATTTCAAAGTTTCTTTCTGGTTCTCTCTTAGAGCTCAATGTCCTCCTTCATCTCCTGTACACTTTCTTTGAGGCCTTTCATCATTATGAATATCAGAATTCGGAATTTTCCATCTTGCATTTCCTGCAGATCCGTGTCGGTTATCTCACTTGTTGCACTGTGAATGTTTCTAGTTTCCTCGCTGTTCCTCATTCTTGTATTTGCGGTGTTCTCAATTTTGTGTTTTTGTTGTCCTCCCATCTTGTTCCTTTGCCAGAATATCTGGTGGGGTGAACTCACTATCATCCGCTGGGACAATCAGTCACTGGTAGAACTCGAGCTAGGGCAGTGTGGGGTTCGGTCTTCAGGACACTAGGGAGTTCAGGTGCAAAGGAGCTCCGCCTGTGGGGCGCCCTGGAGGTCAGGTGCTGGGGAGCTCTGCCTCTGTGGCCTCTGGGAACCCAGGGATCTCGGCCTCAGGGGCCGCTGGAGGGCTTAGTCTCGGGGACGCCAGGGAGCTAGGCCTTTGGGGTACTGCAGGGCTCAGCCTCTGGGGGTGTTGGGGAGCTCAGTCCATGAGGGCTCCAAGGAGTTCTGATTCTGGTCCCTGGGATGGTAGGAGAGCTCAGTCTCTGGAGCTGCCGAGGAGCTCGGCTCTGAGACTGCCAGGGAATTCAGTCCCTGGAGCTGCCAGGGAGAATCGATCCCCTCCCTGGAGCCACAGGGAGGAATCAGTCCCTGAATCGGCCCGGGAGTCTTGGGCCCTGGCGCCTCCGGGGGATCGGTCCCTGGATCGGCGTGGGGATCGGTCCCTGGATCGGCCGGGGAGTCGCGGGACCTGGCGCCTCCGGGGGATCAGTCCCTGGATCCGCCGGGGGGATCGGTCCCTGGATCCGCCGGGGGG
>PVJS01022137.1:0-30826 GCA_004027185.1 Glis glis
AGCCTCAGCTACTTAGTGAGGCCCTCCGCAACTTAGTGAGACCCTGTCTCAAAAATAAAAAGGAAGGCCAGGCATGGTGGTGCATGCTTTTAATCCCAGTACTTAGGAGGCTGAGACTGGAGGATCCAGGTTCACGGCCAGCCTCAGCTACTTAGTGAGGCCCTCCGCAACTTAGTGAGACCCGGTTTCAAAAAATAAAGAATAAAAAATAGGGCTGGGGGTGTAGCTCGGAGGTAGAATGCCCCTGGGTTCAACCCCCAGTTCTGCAAATAAATAAATAAATAAATAAATAAATAAAAATAAATAAATAAAATGTAGGGCTGGGGGTGTAGCTTGGAGGTAGAATGCCCCCGGGTTCAATCCCCAAAACTGCAAAAAAAAAAAAAAAGATTTTAGGAGGTATCAGAGACTCACATTCTGTGCTGTATTCTTACATTTTTCGGCACTTTGTACATATATGTTATGGAATCCTCACAGCGACTTTATGAAGCGGGTCTTATTTCTCTGGATTTATTTATTTATTTATTTACTTTGTGTGTATGGTACTGGGGGTTGAACCCAGAGGCATTCTACCTCTGAGCTACACCCCCAGCCCTATTTTATTTTTATTTTGAAACAGGGTCTCCCTAGGTTGATGAGAGTCTCACTATTTGCTGAGGCTGCCCTTGAACCTGCAGTCCTCCTATCTCAGCCTCCCAAGTACTGGGATTACAGGTGTGTGCTACCACACCGGCTTTCTCTGGTTTTACAAACAAAGAAAGAGAAGCCTTAGCCACACAGTGCACATGAGTAACTTTTCCCCACTTACCTAAAGGTGGCAAAGCTGGAACTTGAATCCAGGTCTATGATAGCTAAATCTTTCTTTTTTTTGCGGTAATGGGGATTGAACCCAGAGACATTCTACCTCCGAGCCACACCCCCAGCCCTATTTTTTATTCTTTATTTTTTGAAACAGGGTCTCACTAAGTTGCGGAGGGCCTCACTAACTAGCTGAGGCTGGCCGCGAACCTGCGATCCTCCGGTCTCAGCCTCCCAAGTACTGGGATGACAAGTGTGTGCCACCATGCCCGGCTATAGCTAAATCTTTCTATGTGGCTCATTCTGCTGCATTTTGAGGAATACTTGGGAAATTATTATTATTATTATTATTTAACTCCTGGAGTAAGTGAATGATCCTAACAGTTGTGTGATTTTTGTCCTCAGGGAAGCAAAGGCGCCTACCGGTACCACTGGCAGAGCCACAACGTCAAGCACAGTGGCGTGGATGACATGGTCCTCCTCTCCAAGATCACCGAGAGCTCCATCGTGGAGAACCTCAAGAAGAGATACATGGACGACTACATCTTTGTATCCTTTACTGGGTTCCGTGGACACTTCAGTGGTATGACAATTTCCACAGCATGCCGTGGCTTTGTGCCTAGTCTAAAAGCCATCCGAAAGTCTGAATCAACGCAATGTGCACATGTTTTCTGTTTCAGAATGAGGTTTCGTACTGTGCGTGTCACTCGGTTCTGGCTGTGCAAAGGGCAAGATGATGCTAAATCTTTTTCCTGGCATCTCAGGAGGCAAAGATGCAGCCAGTATTTTGCTCTGTGGTATTGGCCCTTTGACGTGCTGCAGCCCTGCATGTGGTATCTAACATCTCTGTCGTTCCTAGAGAAAGTCCTGGTTTGCTGAGAGTGTGGTTTTTTCTTTTTTGGTGGTACTGGGGATTGAACTCAGGGCATCCTACCATTGAGCTACACCCCAGTCCTTTTTATAGTCATTTATTTATTGTGGTACTGGGGATTGAACCCAGGGGCGTCCAACCTCTGAGCTACACCCCCAGCCCTATTTTATGTTTTATTTTGAAACAGGGTCTCACTAAGTTGTGGAGAGCCTCACTAAATTGCTGAGGCTGTCCCCGAACCTGTGATCCTTCTGTCTCAGCCTCCCAAGTACTGGGATTAAGGTGTACGCCACCACGTCTCGCCTGGCTTTGTTTTTTTATTTTGAAACAGGGTCTTGCTAAGTTACTGGTGCTGGCCTTGAACCTGTGATCCTCCTGTCTTGCAGAGAGTTTTATCAATAATAATTGATAATTACGATAATGATTGCAAAGCAGAGATGTTTTAGTCCAGACTTAAATGGTTTAAAAAACGATTGGAAAAAAAATAATTTTTTTTTTTGCATGAGGCAGTTTTTCTGCATCATAAAGATGCTAAAGGAAATATGAGACGTGAGCATCAACTATTGACATGCCTGACATTCTTGAGTTGTTCTTTACGTTTCAACTTTAGCTTGCCAGATGCCGTTTCTTCAGAGGGCTTTTAAAAATGCAGAATGGAAATTTGATTCAAATGTGTGTTGACTTCATTATAAAAAGAAAGAACCATGATATTTGCTTAAGTTCCTATAGGATTCTGGAGCCCTGACTGGTGCAGCTCTAGGAAGAAATATTCGTGGGGTTATCATAAGAGTTAGTCATAGACATGCAAGGTCCCTGTAAAATCTGTGTGATCTGGTGCTGGGAAGTTTAACTCTGATGCCGGTGGTGACTTCTGAAGGTACAATGTCAAGGATGACCTAGTGACATGGGAGTCTGCTACCAATGCAACATGCATTTTAAATTTTAATCTAGAAAGCTCGTGGAGGAACAGTTTTCATGCCAGTGGCTTCTTTGACCATGCTTATTTGACTTATTAGTACCAACACCTAGGTGACAATACTTTTGCAGGCTGCTTATCCCATTTTGAAAGTTGGGAATTCAACTCACCAGATAGTTACTGAGCAATACTAATTAACAGTATCATTCTAAAGCTGTTGGACGATTCTGACCAATACTGTGCTATTTCTTATTTACCATAACACAATTTTCCCAAATATTTGTGCAGTTAAATCCCTAAACTCTTGCTTTGCAGGATTAACATGTTTAGATTTGTTAATTACATTATAATAGCATCATTTTAGAATTTTTTTAATTTTTGGGGAGGTGACTAGGGATTGAATCTAGGGGCAGTCTACCTCCAAGCCACACCCCCAGCCCTTTTATGTTATTTATTTACTGATTGTGATACTGGATTTGAACTCAGGGGCATTCTACCTCTGAACTATACCCCCATCCATATTTTATTTTTTGAAACAACGTCTCACTAAATTGCAGAGGGCCTCGCTAAGTGGCTAAGGCTGACTGTGAACCTATGATCCTCCTGTCTCAGCCTCCAAAGTACCGGGATTACAAGTGTGGCCTACCACACCTGGCTCCCAGCCCCTTTTTTAAAAAAAAATTCATTTTGAAACAGGGTCTCACTAAGTTACTGAGGGTATCATTAAGATGCTGAGGCTGGCCTCCAACCTGCGATCCTCTGTCTCAGCCTCCCAAGTACTGGGATTACAGGCATGCACCACCACACCTGGCTAGAAGTTTATTTTATTTTTAAATAAAATAATACTGACAAAAAATAGTTGTATGTATTTATAGGGTATAATGTGATGTTTTGATATGTATACATTATGAAATGGTTAAATCAGGCTAATTGACATATGTATCACGTTACATACTTGTGTGTGGGCGCGCGCACGTTATACACATTTAAAATCAACTCTCTTAACAATTTTGAAATGTACATTGAGCCGGGCATGGTGGCGCACACTTGTAATCCCAGTACCTGGGAAGCTGAGACAGCAGGATCGCAGGTTCATGGCCAGCCTCAGCTACTTAGTGAGGCCCTCCACAACTTACTGAGACCCTGTTTCAAAATAAAGAATAAAAACTAGGGCTGGGGGTGTAGCCCGGAGGTAGAATGCCCCTGGGTTCAATCCCTAGTTCTGCAAAAAAAAAAAAAAAGAAAAAGAAATATACATTACATTAATTTAGTAGCATCTTCTTGATCAGAGGTGGCAACTTACAGCTTACACATAAACCTGCCCACTGCTAGTTCTGTAGCAGAAGTTGTGTTGGAACGCAGCCCTGCTCCTTGACTGACTGTCTATGGCTGCTTTCATGCTACCGTGGCAGAGCTGAGAGGTTGATGCAAACCATCTGACCCGTGAAGTCTAAAATAATTACTTTCAGGCTGGGTAGAGAGCTCGCCTAGCATACATGAGGCCCTAGGTTCAATCCCCAACACTGCAACATAAATGAATAAATAAAATAATTACTTTCTGGTCCTTTACAGAAAAAAAAAATTATGGAATCTTGAGCTGCATACCTGTTCAGAGTCTCCTTTAACTGTATGGAAGAAGTTGTGTTTACTTGTAAATATTTATTTATTTATTTTTGTGGTACTGGGGATTGAACCCAGAGGCATTCTACCTCTGACCGTACACCCCCAGCCCTATTTAATTTTTTTAAAGGGTCTCAACAAGTTGCTGAGGGTCTTGCTGAGTTGCTGAGGCTGGTCTTGAACCTGTAATCCTCCTGTTTCAGCCTCCCAAATATTAAAATTACAAGCATGCACCACCATTCCTGGCTGTAAATTTTTATTTTATTTGCTCACAAAATTGAAATATGCTGAACTGGAGGTGTAACTCAGTGGTAGAATACTTGCCTTGCATGTGTGAAGCCTTAGGTTGCATCCCTAGAACTGAAAAAAAGAAAACCAGTAAAGAAACAAAAGAATTGAAATATGGTTATTTTGGATTTATCACCATCTACAAAATGTAATCCCTTTTATGTGCAAGACCCATGGCCCATGGAAACTGGCAGGTGGAATTCAGAAGAACTGGGCGGCAGGATGTGATCTGGGCTGCCTGGGTTCAAACTTTTCTCTGCGTAGATTTGATGACCTTAATAAGTTTTGTGATCTACGTGCCTTGGTTTTCTCACCTATATAATGGGAGCGATATGGACGGGTGTGGTGCTGCACACCTGTAATCCCAGTACTTGGGAGGCTGAGACAGGAGGATCTCAAGTCTGAGATCAGCCTCCGCAACCTAGCAAGATCCTGTTTCAAAACAAAACAAAACAAAACAAAAATAATAATAAATAGGGCGGGGGTGTAACTCAGAAGTAGAATACCCCTGGGTTCAGTCACCAGTACCACACACAAAAAAAGAGCGACGATAAAATCCCCCACATGAGGCTGTTGTTGGAAAATGAGCGTAAAGAACGCAGCAAGCGTGGCGTGGGTCTCAGTGTTAATCAGCACACACAAAGGCAGGTGTATGAATTCTTATATTTCTGAGTTATTTTCCAAAAATTGAATTGTAAAGTTGCTTTTTTATTTGTGGTACTGGGGATGGAACCCAGGGGCATTCTACCTCTGAGTTACACCCCAGCCCTATTTTATTCTTTATTTTGAAACCGGGTCTCACTAAGTTGCGGAGGGCCTCACTAAGTAGCTGAGGCTGGCTGCAAACCCGGATCCTCCGGTCTCAGCCTCCCAAGTACTGGGATTACAAGCGTGCACCACCATGCCTGGCTATAAAGTTGCTTATTATAAATCCAAATGTGTTTTACCATAGGGGGGGAATTTTTTTGGGGTAATACCAGGGATTAAACCCAGGGAATTACACAGACTAGGCAAGCACTCTACCACTGCGCTATGTCCCCAGTCTAGAAAGTTTTAACTGGAGGAAGAAGACCATAAAAGCCTTGGAATGTAGGCTCACTTTAATACATTGTTTGCATGGAAATGTGGTTTTTTGATAAGCTGGTTTAGAGTAGACCAAAACCGTATCAGTAGTTGTCAATAGTCTGCCCGTCCTCAACCCAGACGGCCTAGCTCCTCCCCATAAACACTGTTCCCTTGTAGCCCAGCGTGGTGGCGCACGCCTGTAATTCCAGACACCAGAAGCTGCTTGAAGACAGGCACTGTGTCTATATACAAAGAACAAAATGTAAAAACTCTTTAAAGCAATACATGTTCATTTAACATGACTTACAAAATGCAAACAAGCAGAGGGGAACACTAAAATTCCCTGGAATCCCACCATGCGGGGTGCGTTCCTGTTGACCTTAGTGTATGGTGTACGACTTTCACTTTCCCCGAATGTAGATATGCACACACGTGCTTTCTTGCTGTTGTCATTTATTTGTTTATTTATTTATTTATTTAGGTGCTGAGAATTGAACCCATGTGCATTTTACCTCCGAGCTACATCCCCAATCCTATTTTATTTTTTATTTTGAAACGGGGTTTCACTGAGTTGCTAAGGCTGGTCACAAACCTGCAATCCTCCTTTCTCCGCCTCCCAGGGATTACAGGTGTGCACCACCATGCCCGGCTGCCATTGTTAATTTTAACAAAAAATAGCATCATCCTGCATGGTGGATTTCTTGCTTTCCTGCACAGTTCCTGTCACGATGCATTGTATTAAGCCTTCATTGAGAGCTTGTTGACTATCAAGACTTGCTTTTTAAATTCAGACAACAGAATTTCTAAATGACTCACACAGAGCTGATGAATGCCTTTGAATCAGTGCCTTCGAATCCATAACTGACTGCGTGCGTTCTGCCAAGGAAGTGAGTTAGTTGACCACTAATGACTTCATGTTTTAGAAAGCTCTGCCCACTCACTGGATGGGAAGGCCAGCAGCAGTGCGGTTTCTGTCCGGAGCGTAGAGTTGCTTTCAGCTTGGGGAGGCTCGACAGCTTTGATGGATGTTTATGAAATAATGCTGCGGACCTCGCTGCAAATCTTTTCCTCCGATAGGTGATAGACCACGTCAGTGTTAAGGGAATAATATAGCAGTATAGCATTATTTAATAAGTCCTCTTTTTTTCCCTCTTGTGTTTAATTGGTAAGGCAAAAAGAGACATGAAGTTATAAAGATGTTCATTTGACCTCTTCTTTTTTTTGTTAGTGCATTGCAATCGTACATCTTGAAGGATTTCAGGGTGGTTGACGTATACATGCACTCATCGGTCAATTAGCCCTCCCCAATTTCCACCCTCCCTGGCTCCCCCCTCCCTCTCATTTTACCTCTTCTACACTTAATATCAGCACATTGTCTTGTCTTGAAGGTCAGCATTTGGAACAACCGATTGTTAATGCATTCGGACTGCATGCACATTTCTTTGTCCTACCTAGAAAATGCCAACGCGTTTACCAATAAAGCCCTGTATTTTTTGAGCTGTTTATCCTAAGACAAGGACGGTTGAATTTACCATCCATTCGTCATGAGGGTTGCTACGCTTCTTACAATTACATTCTCAAATATAGGAGGAAAAAAATCTTTTTCAAAAAGGAAAACATTGCAGCCTTCTCTTGCTCGCGCTTGACGAGACATCATTTCTGGCCCACTTGGGAGATGCAAATAGTTCCTGCTCAAAGCATTCCATGCTTAATTTGATCCAACTTTCTCCAAAACGTGTTTTTCCTCAAAGACCACACTCAAATGTGTGTGGCTTTTTTTGTGTGTGTGTGGTACTGGGGATTGAACTACCTCCAAGCTACACCCCCAGCCTTAATTAATTAATTAATTAATTAATTGGAACAGGGCCTCACTAGGTTGCTGAGAGGCTCGCTAAGTTGCTGAGGCTGGCCTTGAACCTGTGAGCCTCCTGTCTCAGCCTCCCACATACTGGAATTACTGGCGTGTGCTCTCATGCCCGGCTGTGTTTGACATCTTTTATCCTTGAATGAGGAGTTCTGACTTTTGTTCCAGACCCACTGGAGCTCAGGGCAGTGTGTGTATTTGTTCAGAGGGAGGTTTGGCACTGGTAGCCAGTTGGTGAGAAGCTGGCAGTGTGCGGAGTGAGAGGTCGGTCTCGCCCTGGAGCCAAGAGCTCAAGTTCCAGCCCCGCCCTTCTCCGTGTACTTAACGTTGGGCTAGTTGTATCACCTCCAGCGCCATATCAGTGACAGACCCAGGAAAGGCAACTCATCGCTATGTGGGCAATTATGGGGGAGCCCCTGAATATTAAAATGTTCTTAGCCGGGTGCAGTGGCGCATGCCTGTAATTCCAGCCACTTGGGAGGCTGAAGCAGGAGGATCGCAAATTAAAGGCCAGCCTGAGCAATTTAGCAAGACCCTGTCTCAAAATAAAAGATAAAAAGGGCTGGGGATGGAACTCAGTGGTGGAGCGCCCCCCTGGTTCAATCCCCGGTATTGTAGATAGATAGATCAAGCTTAGCTTTGCCTAGTAAGACCATTAAGAACAAACAGGCAGAAGTTGTACTCCCACTGCACTGCATAAAATAAAGAATACTTTAACACTAAACATGTAAGAAGGAAATAATCTAAAAATAAAGAATTGAGCCAAATGTGTTGGCGCACACCTGTAATCCCAGTACTTGGGAGGCTGAGACAGGAGGATTGCAGGTTCCCAGCCAACCTCAGCAACTTAGTGAGGCCCTCCACAACTTAGTGAGACCCTGTTTCAAAATAAAAGAATAAAACCGGGTCGAGGATGTGGCTCAAAGGTATAATACCCCTGGGTTCCATCCCCAGTAACAACAACAACACACACACTGGAATGGATTGAGCTTCATGAAAAATTCAGTGCCGTGTTGCCCTCTTTGTCATTCTTGCCCCTCAGGTCAATGTAAACTCATAGATCTGTGGACAAGCTTTGGGAGCTAATCAATGAAAGACCTGCTGGGTCATGTCTGTCTCTCATGATCTGTAAAATAAGATGACTTTTTCCCTCTGGTTTTTTTTTTTTTTTGGTACCATAACTTCATCTCTCCATGCATTTTGAAAATTGGACACCCCTTTCCTGCCCGGTGTCATGCATGTGGGTGGAAACAGTGCTCACCTGTAGCTTTTCCAGAGGCGTGGCTAAATTATGCAGTAGGGAGTGGGAGCAAACTGGAGCCCCACCCAGTCACACCTGTGCTCCCCAGAGAGGAGCTGAGCCCCCTGCAGCCCTAGCCAGGTGGAAAAGACGAAAATCCTTCAGATTGTCCGGATATTTCACCTAAAATAACTAGTATTTTGTTTGTTTGTTTCTATTTTTCTTTTCTTTTTTTTTTTTTTTGGTGCTGGGGAAAGAACCCAGGGGCATTTTACCTCTGTACTGCACCCTAATCCCCCTTTTTAAATTTGTTTGTTTGTGGTGTTGGGAATTGAACCCTCTGAGCTATACCCCCAGCCCTATTTTATTTTTTATTTGGAAATAGGGCCTCACTAAGTTGCTGAGGCTGACCTCAAACCTGCAATCTTCCTATCTCAGCCTCCCAAGCACTGGGATTACAGGCGTGCGCCACCATGCCTGGTTTTTTTTTTTTTTCCTTTAAATCTAAAATTCTCTTCTCTCAATTCTTCTGATTTAGGGAGGTTTGTAGCTACTTCGCTTGGAATCAGGTCACATTGCCCATTTCAAACCGAGCTTTGTTTCTCAGCAATCCTCCCAAATAATATTGCCCTGAGAACTCTCCTAGGGAATTTGAGGGAGCGGCTCCAGTTTCTCCTCCTCATTCTCACCTGAGTCATTGATTCAGAGTTGGCCTAGCAAGTCCAAAAGAGGGCTTCTGCTTCTCTGAATGTCTCCTTAACTAGGCTGTTAACGGAATTTATTATCATTGAATTAGCGACAAAAATCAAGACTCCATAAGACATATAGCAGATTATTAACTGTTTGGAAAAATGTTGGTTACCTTTGGAGCTTAACTGCAAATGAATTCATGTGTATTGGGCAGCCAAGGATGAGGTGGGTAGGAAGCAGGTTGCTGGGGAGGTCTCACCTTTGGTTCAAGTCCTCAGGGCAACCTTTATTTGTGTGCCGTGATCAATTTGTCCGGGACGAGGTGGCATGACCAGCCCTTTACCCCGAAGGGGAGGCATACACTCCTGTAGGGAAAGATCGAGTTCGTCCCAGTGTACCTGGCAATGGACGTACCCATAGAATCTAGACATCCTCTTCTGAATCAAGGATGGTTCTAGCACTTGTATTCTCTCAAAATTGGGTTTACCAGCCGGGCATGGTGACGCAGGCCTGTAGTACTTGGGAGACTGAGACAGGAGGATCACAGGTTCTAGGCTCAACAAGGTAGTGAGACTCTTAGCAACCTGGTGAGACCCTGTTTCAAAATGAAAAAAATATAATTAGGGCTGGGGGTGTAGCTCAGAGGTAGAATGCCCCTGGGTTCAATCCCTAGTACAAAAAAAAAATTGGGTTTACCATAAGAATCATGTTTGTTTACTATGAGACTCCAAATAAGAGACAAACCTTTTCCATTCATTTTAAATTAGATCTCCATCATGAGGAAAGGATACTAAAAAAGAAAGAAAAAGCCTACTAAGGAAGATGGATTTTTGAGTACACAAAGAATCCCAGAATTGCTTCTCGACCTTTTGGCTAAGATCAAGTGTAGTATCTGTTCTTATCAGTTTAATATCTGATTCACCCTCTACCTGAGGACAATATATTAAATGGATTTTTGGAGCTAAAGTCAAGGACAGATATTGAAATTGGAGGTTAAGACTGATCCTGCAATTATGGGTGGGGTGATTTCCATATTGGAGAGAAATATGTTGATATATCTGCAAAATCCAAATTCAGAAGTTAAGCAGGGCTATGTGGGCGATTATCTGAAAAAGTTGGTTTTCTATCATCAGTGAAAAATCTTAAACCTGGAGCAACAATAAAATGCTTCCTGAAGAGACAAAAAAAAAAAAAATTGGAGAGACCATAGAGCTATCTAACCACTCTCCATCTGCTTTAAATCCTTGCATTCTAATTTAGGGTTGATAGATAAAATACAGGGTGTCCATCTGGTCAAGTTTGAATTTTGGATAAGCAACGAATGACTTTTTAATATAACTGTATACCAAATACTTCTTCAGGCATAATTATTTGGGGCATATTTATACTTAAAAATTATTTACCCTGGCCTTCAAATTTAATTAGGTGTTCTATATTTTTGTTTGCTAAATCTGAAAACTCCACTGATAGTTACTAAAAGAATAATTTTGAACTAGTGCACTAGCAGGTTCCTACCGTCTCAGCTACTTGGGAGTATGAGGCTTGAGGATTGCTTGAGCCCAGGAGTTAGAAACCAGCACCCGAAACATGGTGAGACTCCAGCTATAAATGAAAAGCAGAAGAACAGTTTTGAGTGTGTGTGTTTGTTGTTGATTCATGTTGTTTTTGGACAAGGTTTTACTTACTCTGTTTTGTTCCCTGCTGGACCCCCAGCATCAGTGCCTGGCATATCACAAGCACCCAATTTAAATCAGTGGATTTTTGAATAAATAAAAGGATGTTATTAAAATGTTATATAACACTTCATTTATCTGAGCACATTAAAACGTATAAAACTTTGTTTTGTTTTCGGTACTGGGGATTGAACCCAGGAGAACTCTACCACTGAGCTACACTCTCAGCTCTTTTTATTTTTTATTTTGAAACAGGGGCTCACTAAGTTGCTGAGGCTGGCCTTGAACCTGCAATGCTACCGTCTCGACCTTCCGATACTGGGATTATAGGTGTGTGGCACAGCACCTGGCCAAAATGTGTAAAAAAAATTTTGTGTGTGTGTGGTATTGGGGATTGAACCCGGGGACATTCTACCTCTGAGCTACACTCCCAACCCTATTTTCTTTTTTATTTTGAAACAGGGTCTCTAAGTTGCTGAGGCTGGCTATGATCTTGTGATCCTCCCTAGTACTGGGATTATAGATGTGCACCACCATGCCCAGCTCAAAATATGTAAAACTTTTAAGGCCCAGCATACACACATCTCTGGGAAGCCTTCTGGTATCCCCCAAAAGCAGTTTTAACACTTTCTTCCCCTAAACCTGATCAGTATGGGTTTGTAATCATTTTCTCTAAATATTGTCTTATTGATACCGCTCAATTCCCTCAAGCTTCTGGGCAGCGGGGTCGTTCAGTTCACCTAGTATCTTATTCATTAACTAAGTAAATGAATGTCTTTAGTCTACCTAAGAGATATATGAAAGTTCCAAGGGAAAAATGCGGATCATTTGAAGAGAGGAATAACAACTTCTCTTTTCACTCCTTGACCATTTATTTCTGTTTCGTTTTGTGGTTTTTCCCCAGTTGCTCATGTCACCAGTCTAGAATGAATGTGCTGTAACTTATTTAAACTAATGATTTCTTTTTGTAGCACCTTGGTAATTAAATGCATTACTCTTCCCAAAGAGGAACAAAGCTTTTGGATAACTGCTTCTGTCTTTGTTTGTAATCATTTAGAAAACATGTACATGAGCTTTCCATTTGGACAGTCATTATGAATTCTTGATAGCATCTGGTTACTTAATTTGAAAAATGTGGTGCTATGAAGATTAATGATGGACCTTAACCTGGTTTAAATTCAGACCTACATAGGCTCCGTGTTAATCTCAGTCAACCCCTTCAAGCAGATGCCATATTTTGGGGAAAAGGAAATTGAAATGTACCAAGGAGCGGTAAGTTCTGTACCATACGAATTACTGTAGTGTTTAGGGCTTTGTGCTGCATAGACAGTCTTTCTTGAAGTTAACAATGCATTTGCATTTTCTTATGAATTATTTATTGGGGAAGCTCAAGTAAGTGACACCGTTTGATTTTTAATGATGTTCTACTCTGGAGAATGTAGTTCAAAGATGCATAGGGCTGTCTAATAGTTGAGCCTTATTTATATTCAAAATTAGTTAAATGGGATGTAGGATCCACAATATGGGGAGATTGGCCTGTTTCTAAATATGCCACAAAATTCCAAGGAAATAAAGGCAGTACCAGGTAAAAATAAATAAATAAATAAATAAATAAATAAATAAATAGGGTGATGGGAACATTCTCTCAGAATTAAAACCTCAGTTTAGCTGTGGCTATGACTTGGAAATGAAAAATTAATCTTTTATTACTTCTTTTATTAATGCGATCCTGGTCCCTGTTCAAAGCCAGCCTCATAGCCATTTCAGTTATGTAATAAAAATAGATAGCACAGCCGGGCATGGTGGCACACGCTTGTAATCCTAGTACTTGGGAGGCTGAGACAGGAGGATCGCAGGTTCGCAGCCAGCCTCAGCTACTTAGCGAGGCCCTCTGCAACTTAGTGAGACCCTGTTTCAAAATAAAATATAAAAATAGGGCTGTGGGTGTAGCTCAGCAGTAGAATGCCCCTGAGTTCAATCCTCAATACCACACACACACACACAAAAAAAAAAAAATAGAAAGCACAATCCTTATTAATGTGTTTTATTCCGTGGCTCATCTGTTCCCTTGGCCTTCCTGTCTCTGCATCTTTTCCCTCTTCTCTTCCTTCCCTGTCTTCTTCTCAGCCAAAGCACAAGAGCTTTCACTAATCCTGACCCCAGGAAGACAAAAGAGAGCCCACACAAATTCATCAGTTGAGTGGAAGGCAGTTTACCCAGAGCAAGAGCTCACCATTGTTGCCAGATGAATGGTGCTAGAGCCGAGGGAGGCCACCACGCCACAGAGCGTGGAGAATGCTGTCTTTATGGGAGCCCAGCACAAGGCCAACACTGTGAGCAGAGGCCAGGCCTGCTCTGGCCCCCAGTCAGCCAGCCCTGGGGCAGCAGGCCTGGCGCTGGCTCCGCGTCCTCGATGACAGCCCTGCGCGATGCATGGAAGTACTGTGCACACCTGTTTCCTGATAATTCTCATAAAAGAGTTGCTACATACAAGTTCCTTTTTAGACTATTCATCTTTCAAAGAGTTCTCTTTATAGAAATGTAGCGTTTTTAAAAGTATATTTATTTTCATTGCTAATGGTAACAGTGTTGTAAAATTGGTACTTACTGAGTACCATGTACTGTGTATACTTCTTTTTTTTTTTGCGGTACCGGGGATTGAATGCGGGGGCGTTCTACCTCCACGCTACACCCCTGGCCCTATTTTTTATACTTTTTTTTGAAACCGGGTCTCACGAAGTTGCGGAGGGCCTCACTAAGTAGAGAGAGAGAGAGAGAGAGAGAGAGAGAGAGAGAGAGCTGAGGCTGGCCGCGAACCCGGATCCTCCAGTCTCTGCCTCCCAAAGTACTGGGATTACAAGCGTGCGCCACCACGCCCGGCCTACTGTGTATACTTCTAACAATAAGAAAATGGCCCTGGCTGCTGGCTGCATCTTACTACCTATCTCTCCCCACTTCACAGCGGAGGAAGCTGAGGCTCAGAGTTGAAGTACTAAGCCAGGCATGGTGGCACACACCTGTAATCCTAGTACTTGGGAGGCTGAGACAGGAGGATCACAAGGTCAAGGACAGCCTCAGCAAGTAGTGAAATTCTCATCAACCTAGCGAGACCCTGTTTCAAAATAATAAAATAGGGCTGGGAGCATAGCTCAGAGGTAGAATGTCCCTGGGTTCAATCCCCAGTACCAAAAAGAAAAAAAAAGTAACTACTAGAATTTACTGAGCTAGGAGTTGGTGTCAGGTCTCAGGTGGGGAAGAGTGAGGTAGAGGAAATGCTCCTCTAGAATTCTCACAGGTAACTAGCTCAGAGGCTCAACAAGACCACAGCTTTGAAGCCCGTGAGGCAGTGACTTGCCCACACCTTTCCCTCCATTACCCCTAGCCTTCACTACATTTCCTTCTGTTTTCCATCCTCTTTTCTTTCTTATGATACTCTACTTCCCTCTTTTCAAAGAAGCATTAAAAAATAATCCTGCACTAGCAGTCTGGACTAGGAGAGAAAACCCACCTCAGACTGTATCCTGACGGCCCAGCCAGGCACCCTCCTCTGACCATGGACGCAGGTTTTAATGTCACTCTGATCCTGACGTTGAGTTCTGCAGGCGGCCAGTCCCAGGAGAGCCTCCGGCCCTGATCGAGTGGTTCCCCTCTGCAGCCCCCGCACACAGTGCAGGGGAGTCCTGAGCATGGGACACACCTATGCGTACCCCGCCCCACTCCCTTGGCACTGAGCCCCGATCTTCTAGAGCTTGGTGATGAGTAGCAACTTCTCCACCAGGTTCCTTTTCCTGTAGTAAGTCATTGCATAATAAAGATGGATTAAGCTACTTTTACCTTTTCAAGATACTTTCCCACCCATCTTCTGGGTTACCTTGTGTGATTTGCAACATGAGTGTTATCACCCCACTTTAGAGATGGGAACCAGGCAAGGGAAGGACAGAATGTAAAAATCTTCTCATCCTAGACCTGGTACCCTGTTTACTCTTAGGTTCAGCAACCTGAAATTTAAGAAGTCTTCTTTCTCCAACTATAGACCACACAAAAAGTACTATAGAAGTACTTTTTTTTTTGGTAATTTTTGAGGGAGTGGCAAAGGGGGTGTGAAAAAAAAAATAAAGCAGGGCTTTGAATAAAGCAGGACTGAAGTCAGGCCGAGACAATGAATTTATTAGGTGTGGAGAGCATTTTAGTTTTATATGGATGCATAGCCAAGCAATCCCATGAGACTAAATCACAAACCCAGGAGATGACCTCGGTATAGTAGGACTTTCCCCCAATAGAGATGAAACAAACTGACCAAAGCAATTTTTCCCTTTAAGGTTTTTCCCATTCTTCTTATGGAAATCTATAGAGAATCTCACCTAATTTCCCGAGATCCCAGAATCTGCAACTTGCCTCTTAGAAAAATGTACATGGGAATTTAGAATTCTTTTCCAAGTCAGACTCAGGATTTTATTTTATTGTTTTATTTTTATTTTTAAAATTTTATTGGTGTGTTGTAATTGGACATGGGCAGTTCACGATCGTGGATGGCAGATCGTGATCGTGATGGCAGAACACATCACGATAGTGATGTGTTCATATATGCACATAACATTATTTGCAGACCCAGGATTTTAGTAGGCCTGCCTTAAGACCTGTTGCCCAAGTGTCTTAAGAGACATTTAGTTGTAGAACGTCATTGCAGAGGCGTGTTTGGGTGGACGGGTGTGGTGTTGGAGTATCTGAAGCCATGGTCATGTCTGAAGGCTGAGTCACACATGCCCGTGGGAAAGTTCTTCCAGCACATTCCATCTCGATCTTCTTAGGGCGTGACTCTTCAGAACCTGGAAAATTTTATGAATTGTCATATCATGCGACCTTTATGATGTAATGATAGGTACTGGAACTATACAGTGGTGCATTCATTTCCAACACCCAAAAAAGAATTCACTGTGTTGCTCTAATGTGAGTTTTTCTTTTCTTTTCTTTGCCTTTCTAGGCACAGTATGAAAACCCACCACATATCTATGCCCTTGCAGATAGTATGTACAGAAACATGATCATCGACAGAGAGAACCAGTGCGTCATCATCAGGTGAGAGAGACGTGGGTCAGGTCGTGTGGAGGACGGAAGGCCAGACTCTTCTAGAGCTCTGTGGGGAGCAGCGGTTCTGCAACAGCTACTGATGTCAGAGGCTGGTTAATGTGTCTGTGTAATGAGCGGTCTGGCTGCTTTTGTTTATTTTTATAATTCTACGTCTAACGCTTGATCACAAAAGCTTCCCTTTTCCGGGGGGTGGGGGTTGCTGTTTATGCCCCTGTTGCTTAAGGCTTTAAAGCTTTGGACACATTGCCAGCCAGCCAGATCTTTCTCATCATCAAGGTAAAAGATGCCTCCATGGCCCCAGATGACAAATGTCTCTCTTCCGCTTGGCTGTGTTGTATCTTCTCTCTAAATTGGAGATCCTTTATGTCACAAGTATAATAATTGTGTTTCCCTGTGCCGTCAGCTGAAATTCTTTTTCTGGGTCCTACTTTTTCTTTCTATAATGATTTAGTAGTTAAGTGTGAACTGTTTTGATATACTTCTGTCATTTGCTCTGAAGTTCTGAGAGCAGCACTAAAAAATTCCAGTATTAGGTGTCTATAGCTATATTTCACAATCCTTTTAACCTGACCCATTTCTGAGCAGTAGTTGTGTTTAGGTGCTTTTATTATTTTTATTTATTTATTTATTTTGGTACTAGGGATTGAACCCAGGGGCATTCTACCTTCAAGCTACACTCCCCAGCCCTTTTTATTTTGAAACAGGGTCTTGCTAAGTTGCTGAGACTGGCCTCAAACCTGTGATTCTCCTGTCTCAGCCTTTCAAGTACTGGCATTAAAGGTGTGCACCACCACATTCAGCTTTTAGTGCTTTTAAATTTATTTAGTACTACGAATATTTTCAAACATAGAATGAGAATATATAAGCATCCATATTTGTCTCCCCCAAAAAAACCCAAACACTAGCATGTGATATGCCCTAGGTTCAATCCCCAGCAAAAGAAAAAAGAAAATAAAGTATACAAAAAACCCAAAGATAATCATTTTGTCCTACATATTTGTGTTCTTAGTTTTTTATTTGAAGCATTTTTGAAAAATTTTATTGTAGATATTCACAAACATATATGGAACTAAAAGGAGTAATATAATATTCTTTCCTCGGTATCTGTCATCCATTTTGTATTGTTAGCAATATATGACCCATCTTGTTTTATTTAGTCCTCCTCTCCTTCCTCTCGATTATTTATAGCAAATTCTAGATAGCAGCCGGGCATGGTGGCACACGTTGTAACCCCAGTACTTGGGAGGCTGAGACCGGAGGATCTGGGTTCACGGCCAGCCTCAGCTACTTAGTGAGGCCTCCACAACTCAGTGAGACCCTGTTTCAAAAGAAAGAATAAAAAACTAGGGCTGGGGGTGTAGCTCAGAGGTAGAATGCCCCTGGGTTCCATCCCCAGTTCCACAAAAAAAAAAAAAATTCTAGATAGCAAGTTCCTTTATTTGACAATAATTAGTATGTACCTTTTAAATATAACTTTGATCACACTTTAAAAGTGAATAATTCTTGGGGAGGGAGTATAGCTCAGTGGTAGAAAGCATGCTTACTATGGGCAAGGCCCTAGGTTTGATCCAATACTGCCATCAAAAATAAAAACAGAGCTGGGCATGGTGGTGCACGCTTGTAATCCCAGTACTTGGGGGGCTGAGACCAGAGGATCCGGGTTCGCGGCCAGCCTCAGCTACTTAGTGAGGCCCTCCGCAACTTCGTGAGACCCGGTTTCAAAATCAAGTATAAAAAATAGGGCTGGGGGTGTAGCTCGGAGGTAGAACGCCCCTGGGTTCAATCCCTGGTACCGCAAAATAAATAAATAAATAAATACATAAATAAATAAAAACAGGAAAAATGTTTTTCTCATCTAATATCATCAGTATTTCAGTTCCATGACTACCTCATACATTGTTTTTTATACGTGTTTATTTTCATTTAGGATACACACAAGGCCCACACATTGCACCTGGTTGCTGTGTCTCTCAGATCTATCCTTAACCGTCCTCCTTTGTTGGGTTTATTTTCTTGGCATTTATTTGTTAAACAAAAAGCATGATTTAGCCGGGGGCATCGTGGCACACACTTGTAATCCCAGTACTTGGGAGGCTGAGACAGTAGAATCGCAGGTTCAAAGCCAGCCTTGGCAACTTAGTGAGGCCCTCCGCGATTTAGCGAGACCGTTTCCAAATAAGAAATAAAATTGGGCTGAGGGTGTAGCTCAGAGGTAGAATGCCCCTGGGTTCAATCCCCAGTACCACACACACACACACACACACACACACACAAAGAAAAGCATAATTTGTCCTGGGCATCTTTCTCCAGCCTGGCATTGGCTGATCGTATCCTGTAACGACGCTTATGTATCCACTGTTCCCGGGACTTCCTGTAAGTTGGTAGTTAGATCTAAAAGTTTGATCGGATCTGGATTCAATATCCGCAGAATCATTTCCTCGGTGATGCTGTGGACCCCATCTCTCTGGGTCCCTCTTCATGTGACGTTGATTGTCAGTTGGCCCATCCATTATGAATTCTCTTTTCACCATCATTCCTTAAAACTAGTGGTTGAAAAATATATATGGAGCCGGGTGTGGTGGCGCACGCTTGTAATCCCAGTACTTGGGAGGCTGAGACTGGAGGATCCGGGTTCGCAGCCAGCCTCAGCTACTTAGTGAGGCCCTCCGCAACTTAGTGAGACCCTGTTTCAAAATAAAGAATAAGAAATAGGGCTGGGGGTGTAGCTCAGAGGTAAAACGCCCCTGGGTTCCATCCCCAGTACTGCAAAACAAAAGAAAGAAAAATATATGGTTATTTTCTAATTCTATTATTTCTTCTGCATGTGTTAGTGGAGCTCTTTTATTTTGTCACCTTCAAATACAATCTTTATGTGGAAACTAGATGAAGTGCTTGATTCATTTTCTTTCCTTACCACTTTTCAAAGGAATGAGTTGTTGCCTTAGCAACCTCCCAAGGTAATGTGTTTTTATTTTCAGTAGCATTTCAAACTAGTGAATTTTAAACATTTTACCTGTTTAATTACATTACATTTATTCTTTTGGAGGCTCAAGTGAGCCTATCTTTGACAGGAGGGAGCCCTTTGTCTTGGCTGTTATGTCCTCTTGACATGTCCTTAGCGATCTCTGATAATTTCCTTGTTTAAGATATTTCAGGTTTGTGCCATACATTTCCTGCCCAAGACATGGGATCAGCTATTCCTTGAGGAGGTCCTGGTTCTTTTCAGTGGGACAGGATATTTAGAGACCAGAAATCTGGACCCAAGTGTGCTCACTGCCCTGTGCCACTGGTTCTTTTCAGAAGACAGAGCGAGGAAATATGGATTTTTAAAGAGAGCTATGAAACATGAGTTGATGGTACCATTTCCAGTTCATTTTTTTTTTTTTTGCAGTACCGGGGAGCTACACCCCCGGCACTATTTCTTTTATACATTATTTTGAAACCGGGTCTCACGAAGTTGTGGAGGGCCTCACTAGGTAGAGAAAGAGAGAGAGACAGGGAGAGAGAGAGAGAGAGAGAGCTGAGGCTGGCCGCGAACCCGGATCCTCCGGTCTCCGCCTCCCAAAGTGCTAGGATTACAAGCGTGCGCCACCACGCCCGGCTCATTTCCAGTTCATTTTTTAAGAGTGTAGGGTTTTAGCCGGTCGGGGTGGCACACGTTTGTAATCCCAGTACTTGGGAGGCTGAGACAGGAGGATCACAGGTTCAAAACCAGCCGTGACAACTTAGCGAGGCTCTCAGCAACCTAGTAAGACCCTTGTTTCCAAATAAGAAATAAAATTGGGCTGGGGGTGTAGCTTGGAAGTAGAATGCCTCTTGGGTTCAATCCCCGGTACTAAAAAAAAAAAAAAAAAAAAAAAAAAGACACAACAGTCCTTTTTTGTGTCATGTACATGTTAACCTCCAGTTAGGCTCCTTTATTCCATTTTTTATTTTAGTGGTTTAAGTGTTTTAAATTTACTTTTGTTTTATAATCATGTGAAAACATTTACACAGCCCCAAAATAAAAACTATAAAACAAGAGTCCTGAAACATTTCAAGGTAAATATGGACCACAAATATTCCGAGGCAAATGTAGACCCCTAAATATTTCCACATGCATATCTGAAAAATAAAAACATTTTATTCTTTAGCCCCAGGACCATTGTCACAACTAAAAAATTAATAGTAATTCTTCAATGTCATCTCAAAACCAGGAAATCCCAGTGGAGGGAGGGAGAATTAATGAAGGAAACACTTCCACTAACGTTATGTACAAGCATATGTGAGAATACCAATGCCAATCTCAGTATCCGCGATGGGGAAGGGGGAGTGGGGAGGGAGCCGGGGAGAGCCCACCATGTGCTGTGTGCATGCACGTCCACGTGTACTCTGAGCTACATTATGATGTGAGACTACAATGCACCAATAGAAGTATATAAAAAATAAAGTAGTCTGGATTTTAATCTCTAAGATTTACTTAAAAATACATAAAAAATAAAAACCCAGCAGTCTGTGTTCATATTTCTCCTATTGTTGCAAACATGTTCTTTCCTACTGGTTCATGCAAATCAAGGATGGCTGGATGCATTTGGTTATGAATCTAAGATTTATTTTTATCCAGACACAGTTTTTTCATGACATTGACTTCTGGTTGCCTCACGTTTGCTCAGTGCGTACCCTCCTTCTGCACTACACCCCCAGCCCGCTTGGACATTGGCTTTTTGAAAAGACCAAACCAGTTTTCTTATAGACACCCCCTAGATTTGTCTAATTGCTTCCACATGGTCTCATTGTATTTATTCCTTTAACAGATTCTTCTGTAAATTAGAAGTTAGATCCAAATGCTAGATATTAGATGCAGGCTAAACTCTTTCAGGAGGAATGCTTAAGTAATAATGGCTTTGCTTAAAAAGAAGTGCTTTTGTGTGACACTGAGTTGAGGTCACTGGTCACTAGAGAGGTGGGACATGTTTTCTTTTTGAAACAAGGTCTTGCTAAGTTGCTGAGGCTGGCCTTGAACCTGCGATCCTCCTGTCTCAGCCTCCCAAGTACTTGGATTACAGGCATACGCCACCACTCCCAACTGGTCGATGTTTTCTTACTGAATTTAACAAGCGAGTCCAGGATGGCTTTGCTAATAGAGCCCTTGCCCTTTCTCCTTCCTCAGTTTCCCCTCTTCTGGGTGTGTGCTGGGATGGGCAGGAAGGGAGTGGGCTTGTTGCTCAGGCTTCCCCAGCCTATGTCTCTCCCCTGCTCCAATCCCCTTCGCCTCCCGCTGCAGGACACACATGCACTGAAGCGAGGCAAGTGCCGGATTTCACAATCCTTTCCAGCCGTTCAGGTGGCAAAGACTTCAAGGATCTACCTGCTCCATGGAGCTTCTGTGAAAATGACTGCTAATTTTAGTTTGGGATCTGGTAGAAGAGTGAGCTCTTCAACTACTGCGTTAGGCAGACTTCCGGGGCATAGCCCCCCACAAGACTGCCCTCCTAGCAGGAGGCTGAGACAGGGAGATTGCAAGTTCAAGACCAGCCTCAGCAATGTAGTGAGACTCTCAGTAGCCTAGAGAGACCCTGTTTCACAATAAAAAGGACTGGAGGTGCAGCTCAGAGGTAGAATGGCTCTGGGTTCAATCCCCAGTAACACACACACACACACAACTGTCCTCCCTTCTAGCCAGCTGGCTACAGATTCCTACTACCCCATCCTATTCAATAATTCACTAGAACCACTCCCAGAACACAGGAGAGCCCTATTCTTTGTTGTTGTTGTTGTACTGGGGATTGAACCCAAGGGCATTCTACCTCTGTGCTACACATCCAACCCTTTTTATTTTTATATTTTGAAACAAGGTCTTGCTAAGTGGCTGAGGCTGACCTTGAACCTGAGATCCTCCTGTCTCAGCCTCCCAACTACTGGGATTACAGCCATGCACCACCACACCAGACGGGAAAGCCATATTCTTGTGACTACAGTTTTATTATAGCAACAGAACACAAATCAGAATGGGACAGAAGAAGTGAGGTATGAGAGGATCTAAATATGCGGCTTCCTGTCACCCCTCCTCGTGGAGTCCTGCATGGTGCTGCCCCATCTCCACTGCCTCGTGGGACAGTACTCGCTGCCCACCGTGGAGGTTCACGCAAGTCTCTGGTTCCAGAGATTTGCATGAACTCTCTCTGCATGGCTGATCTTTGATTTCAGCTCCTCCCAAAGGTTTGGGCAGTACCTTTCATTTTTACTTCCTTTCAGGGTCAGAACTTAGTGTATCTCCATCATAAATCACATTGTTGAACAGTTTGGTGCCCCAAGCCCCCAGGCAACCAAAGACACATCTGTAAGGCAGGATAGAAGCTGTGGTCTGTTTGCTTTGAGAAAGGAGACTTCAGTCTCTGGCATGGCTAGGCGTCCCCTCTCACCAGCATCCTCACCCGGGCAGCATGCCCAATACCTCGCTGGGACTTGGTTTCTTCCCCTGTGAGTGGACTGATTGAACAGATGTATTGTGAGGTTTCCTGGCTTTGGAATTCTTTCTTCCAAATAATGCTAGGTGGGAGGTAAGGCACCCCAGAGAATTGCTGTCCTGTAGAGAGGCCCAGGCTGGGAGCGACCATGCTGGGTGAGCTGGTGCTCAGTCTGGTAGAGGCTGCATCAAGTGATGTCTGCCCAAGTGCATGTGTGAACAGAAAACAAACTAAACCCATTTTCTTGGGGGCAGGAAGAAAAACCTGCTCTTTGTACTAAGGGATTCTGCCAGGGCTGGACCGACTAGGAATTTATGGTAGCATTTATTTAGGAAATAAAAAATGAAAGAGGATATAATTTTCGTGGTGTTCTTTTTTCTACTCTTCTCTTCTTGTGCTGGAGACCGAACCCAGGGACATTCTACTTCTGAGCTATACCCCCAGGTCTACTTTATTTTTTATTTTGAAACAGGGTCTTGTCGAAGGTCTCAGTACGTTGCTAAGGCTGGTTGTGAACCTGCAATCCTCCTGTCTCAGCTTCCAAAGTACTGGGATTACAGGCATGCACCACCACCCCCAGTTCGTGGTCTGTGGATGGGATAGTGCAGCCTGTACAGGCAATACTACCAGTTTCCTCCCTTGATTCTAAAGCAGCGACTAGCAGCTGGGCATGGCAGTTGGGAGGCTGAGACAGGAGGATAGTGGGTTTGCGGCCAGTCTCAGCTACTTAGTGAGGCCTTCTGCAATGATGCGGGGCGTGGTGGTGCACGCTTGTAATCCCAGTACTTGGGAGGCTGAGACAGGAGGATCACAGGTTCGCAGCCAGCCTCAGCTAGTTAGTGAGGCCCTCTGCAACTTAGTGAGACCCTGTTTCAAAATAAAGAATAAAAAATAGGGCTGGGGGTGTAGCTTGGAGATAGAATGCCCCTGGGTTCAATCCCCAGTACCGCAAAAAATAATAATTAATTAATTAATTAATTAATAAAGCAGTGACTACATGGACGGGATGGACTGGCAGCTGACTCTTGCAGGACTAGAAATCAGTGTAACAAAGTAAAATTTAAAGGAAAGAAGTCAAGGAAGGAGATGGCACAGGTCTCCACTGAGGCTGTGGTCTTGAGTCTTCCGCATGTACACACTGGATTTGTCAAAGTAGCTGGGGTTGTGTAACTGAGGTAGCCAGACTCTTGCCAACCCAGGGGTATTCTACCTCCGAGCTACATCCCCAGCCCTATTTTATTTTTTATTTTGAAATAAGATCTCACTAAGTTGCAGAGGGCCTCACTAAGTTGCTGAGGCTGGCCGCGAACCTGTGATCCTCTTGTCTCAGCTCCCCAGGTACTGGGATTAGAGGTATGTGCCACTGCGCCTTGCTCAGAACTCAGTCTTTTTATGTTTACCTATGATCTTTTTTGTTTTGTTTTGTTTATTTGTGGTACTGGGGATTGAACCCAGGGACATTCTATCTCCGAGCTACACCCCCAGCCCTATTTTTTATTCTTTATTTTGAAACAGGGTCTCACTAAGTTGCGGAGGGCCTCACTAAGTAGCTGAGGCTGGCCGCGAACCTGGATCCTCCTGTCTCGGCCTCCTAAGTACTGGGATTACAAGCGTGTGCCACCACGCCCGCTCTATGGTCTGTTTTTATATTACAGCCATGTAACATTTGTGCAGAAGTGCAGGATTGATTGATTTGAGAAGACAAAGTTGATTGGGTGGGCAAGTCCCTCCACGAATGACAAGCTGTGTGTCCTGTAGATCTTGGTGCTGTCTGAAAGGTCTCTGAGAAGGGACTTTTTTTTGGTACTGGGGTTTGAACCCAGGGGCATTCTACCTCTGAGCTACACCCCCAGCCCTTTTTATTTTTATTTTGAAACAGTCTCTCTAGTTTGCTGAGTGTCTCACTACTTGCTGAGGCTGTCCTCCAACCTGTGATCCTCCTGTCTCAGCCTCCCAAGTACTGGGATTGCAGTGTGTGCCACCATGCCCGGCTCTGAGCAGGGACATGATACCACAGAAGGCTGTTCACAAAGACAGATCTACTGATAGAGAGTAGGTAGAATATTGAGGAAATACAGAAATGTGGTGCAGTGGTCAGGGCCTCATCTGAGTTGCCAAGGCCTTTAAGGTATATGACATGCATGAGCCTGTGAAAGACTAAAGGGATGGGCACGTGAACGTGGGCGCAGTGCAGACAAACACAACAGCCTGAGATATTGCCATCGTTCAAAATCACGGGCACTTGAAGGCATGGTAAACACCCGTGCGTTCAGTAAATGAGCATCCCATATCTGTTTAGCTCATTAATCTTTGGTTCTCCAAAACCCAGAATTTGGATTTGTGTATGAAAACCCCAAATGTGATATCTTGGGATATCGGGGATAGCTATGCAAGTCTATTTAGTAAAATAGTTGTGACGCAGTCAAAAGGGGAGAAGAACCAGTAAGCTTTTCTAATATTTTCTATCATCTCTACATCAGCAGATAAGATTGGCAGTGTGTCCTGAAGCACTTGCCGGCTGACTTTATGGAGACATACTGAGTCATGAAGAACATTTATGTTGTAGTTTGCTGCCATCAAAAGTGAATTCCTATCACTTTTGTCCTGTGTCACCTTTTGCCACCTCAGCACGTTTAAAAACCATTATATGGCCAGGTGGCACATGCCTGTAATCCTAGTACTGGAGAGGCTGAGATGGGAGGATTGCAGGTTCAAAGCCAGCCTCAACAACTTAGTGAGACCCTGTTTCCAAATAAAAAATAAACAAACAAAATAGGGCTGGGGCATGGCTCGGAGGTAGAATGCCTCTGGGTTCAATCCCCAACACCAAAGAACAACAACAGCCACCAAACATGGGCTGATGTCAATTTGAACGCATCGCATTAGGTGCTGTCATTAATTTTTTTTAATGTACCGCAGCATCTGTGTTCTAGAAAGTAGGGCTTTCTGTTCTTAACCGGCATCCACCAGCGGTTTGCAAAGTCTTTGTGCATCGTATCTTGCATAGATACAGAATATTTTTTTTTTTGCAGTACCGGGGATTGAAAGCAGGGGCGTTCTACCTCCGTGCTACGCCCCCGGCCCTATTTTTTATACTTTATTTTGAAACTGGGTCTCACGAAGTTGTGGAGGGCCTCACTAAGGAGAAAGAGAGAGAGAGAGAGACAGAGACAGAGACAGAGAGACAGAGAGAGACAGAGAGAGACAGCTGAGGCTGGCCGCGAACCCAGATCCTCTGGTCTCTGCCTCCCAAAGTACTGGGATTACAAGCGTGCACCCGGCTATAGATACGGAATATTTTTAAAAGAATAAAGACATGAGAGAGATTTTGAAGGTACATCACTAGGCTTCGCTGACTGATTGGATACAAGAATTTTGATAGAGATCAAGGAGATGGTTGTCATTATTGGATCCAAGATTTCTGATCCTGCTTCAAAAGACATTTGAATTTGGAATTCCTAATATTCGTAGTAGTAATGATTTAAAAAGATAGAAATAAAACCCCAGAACTCCTCTAATATTTGGTTTGTGCCTCTGCTCTGTTCTTTGTCTTTGTACCACGTAGTGTCTCACGGATTCTCAGCTGCTTTCCTGCCTTTGATGTATTCCAGGAACCTTTTATTATTAGCATTGGGACTCTTTTCAAGGCTCTCCTCTGCGTTTCTTTTGGTCCGCTGATTTCTTGTTTATTCCAGCAGCATTGGCCTTTGAGGCTCCCTGTCCCTCTGGCCTGGCTTTGGGAGACCCTGTCAGTTCTCACCTCTGACTCTCCGGGCGCTTGATGAGAAGCAACTTGCTTAACAAGTTTCATTACCTCTGAGACTCGGTTTCTTGATCTGCAAAAAGGGGAAGCTGGACATGGTGGCACATGCCTGTAATCCCAGTATTTGGGAGGCAGAGACAGGAGGATCTCAGGTTCAAGGCCAGCTTCAGCAACTTAGCAAGACCCTAAGCAAAATAAAAATAAAATAGGGCTGGGGTGTAGCTCAGAGGTAGAACACCCCTGGGTTCAATCCCCAGTACCAAAAAGGGGGGAAGGGGTTAGTAATATTTAGTTTGCTAGGTTGTCAAGAAGATTAAAAATGATATAATTAAAAGACACAAAGCAAATGCAGTCATCCCTTGATATCCTCAGGGGATGGGTTCCAGAGGCGGATACCAAAAGAAATGGCAAAGCTGTGCTCCCAGCCAGGCTGCCTGGCTCTGTGGTTACACTCTTTCCAGTTTTCTCTGCTGCTTTGAGCTAGCCAGTATTAGGTTAGCTAGTAAGTTATCTCTTACCAGCCCACAGTCATGAGGTGCAGTGCAAGATCTGGACGGTGAGTCACAGACTGGTCTCTGTTCAAAGTGTGTAACTTCTGCAGGCCTCGGTCAGCCCACCTGCAAAATAGGAACCAATACCTCAAAAGAATGTGAGGCAGGCCAGCGGGGAGATCCATACATGAAAAGTGTTTTTATTAAGTTGTTGAAGAGTGATATAAAATACCTGCTAGTAACGTGAACAGAAACCTTAGCAGCACTGAGTAGCTAAGCTGGAGTGTAACTTGGTCTTCAGACGAAATATTGGGTTCTTCCTATTGTACCAGGCTGGGCCAGGATGGACATTGTCATGGGGCCATTTTCTTGGCAGACTAGATGAGAATTTTGTCTGCTTGACAACACTCATTAGCCGGGTGTTTGTCTGGGACTAGGAAGAAATGACAACTCTTTGTCTTAGTCACACTTTTCCCAATGTGTTAAACAAAAAAAATCTGTATGCTCTGCTCAGCACTTTCGGCATGTCCGTGTGATTCTGTATCTTACGCACATCTATTTGAGGATTTCTGTTCCCATGTGCCTTGGCGGTCTGATAGAGGACCCCGCTCTCTTCAGTCCAACTAGGGGCATCACCCGGGCTTGACCCAGGTCTGGTAGGGCTGTGGGGAGGGCATCTGTGAAGAGCTGTTGGAGAGCGCTGCCCGGCACGCCCTTTGATGTGGTTTTTCATTCTTGCAGAATTATCTCGTCTCGTGATCACAGAGAGGCAGGCTATTATGTGTTCCAACTGTGTGTGAGATAATAAGCGTTTGGGGCAGAAGGCTTGCTTAAACGGGTTGGGAGTTTGATCATACTGTGAACTGTGCTATTCACCGAGTTACTTTTGACAATCCAAGCCATGAGAAGTGGGGTTTTATTGTTGTTGTTTTTGTTATGGGGGGGATTGAACCCAGAGGCATTCTACCTCCAAGCTATACCCCCAGCCCTTTTTATCTTTTATTTTGAAACTGGGTCTTACTAAACTGCTGAGACTGACCTCAAACCTGCAGTCCTCTTGTCTGTTTCCCAAGTAGTGGGATTACAGACATGAGTATGCTACCACCCCTGGCTAGATTTTTTTTTTTTTTGGTACTGGGAATTGAACCCGGGGTATTCTACCTCTGAGCTATATCTCCAGCCCTTTTTATTATTTTGTTTTGAAACAGGATCTCGCTAGGTTGCTGAGAGTCCTGCTAAGTTGCTGAGGCTGGCCTCAAACTTGCAATCCTCCTGTCTCAGCCTCCCAAGTACTGACTGGGATCGTAGGCATGCTCCACCGTGCCCGGCTCATGGGAGTGTTTTAAATATTTCTCCTCATCTGAAGCAGCATAGCTCAGGCTCCTGGGAAGACTGCCTCGAGTCCTTTCCTCGCGGTGAGTCTTATCTGTTTTCTGTTGCTATAACGGAATGTCCGAGGCTGGGTAACGTACGGTACTTGAGCTGATTCAGCTCAGGGGTGTGGAGCTTGGAGTCTAGGAGCATGGTGATGGTTTTGGCATTGGCATGTGCTTGGCTGCTGGCGATACCTTCATGCTGCTTCAACTCACAGTAAAAAAGTAGAAGGAAAGCCAGGTGAAAAACAGTACTTGGAGGCCGAGTGAGTCAGGAGGATCCCAGGTTCAAGGGCAGCCTCAGCAACTCAGTGAGGCCCTCCGCAACTTAGTGAGACCCTGTTTGCAAATAAAAAATAAAATGGGGCTGGGGCATAGCTCAGAGGTAGAACGCCCCTGCGTTCAATCCCCAGCACCACACAATGCACTGACTGCAGCCCTTGGCATGCATTAAATACTGAGTGGACAGGTTACAAATTATTATTATTATTATTATTATTGGCACTGGGGATTGAACCCAGGGGCATTCTACCTCTGGGCTGCACCCCCAGACCTATTTTATTTTTTATTTGGAAACAGGGTCTCATTAAATTGCTGAGAGCCTCACTAAGTTGCTGAGGCTGGCTTCAAACCTGCGATCCTCCTGTCTCCACCTCCCAAGTACTGGGATTACAAGTATGTGCCACCACGCCCGGCCTTCTTTTTATTTTTGTAATTTGGAAACAAGGTCTCATTGAGTTGCTGAGAGTCTTGCTACTTGCTGAGGCTGTTCTCAAACCTGCCACCCTCCTGTCTCAGCCTCCCAAGTACGGGGACTACAGGTGTGCGCCACCACGCCCGGCTTGACCTCTCCATCTTATTCTCTGGTCTCTGTTTTCTGCCTTTGCAGTTCAAAGGAGTACAGGCAGTGTGGTAAGATGACCTCAGCCTGGGTCTGTCTAGTTTCCTTGAGACCACACTTAGGTCCTGCCTGCGCAGGGATACCAGAGCACCCCAGCTGTGCTCTTGATCATCTGATTCTATGGGTGTCTACTAGGTTTCTTCTGATTAAATTCACCACTTTTTTTTTTTAATGATCTGTTAGCATTTTGTGAGGACATCTGCTGAGGTTATGAGAGCGCCCTGCTCCTCATCAAAGCATCACCCACCAGGCTCACCATTGCGGCCGCCTGCCCAAGCCAGATTCCTGCACTGGGGTTGGCAAGTGGTTGACGATCTCTTTCCATCATTCCTTCCAGGTTTATTTGTTGGTATTCTACTGTGAGGAAGAGCTTTCCCTTTCACCTTATTTCTTTCATTCATTCATTCATTCATTGGTATTGGGGATTGAACCTGGGGCATTCTTTTTTTTTTTGCAGTACTGGGGATTGAACCCAGGGGCATTCTACCTCCGAGCTACACCCCCAGCCCTATTTTTTATTCTTTATTTTGAAAAAGGGTCTTGCTAATTTGTGGAAGGCCTTACTAAGTAGCTAAGGCTGGCCGTGAACCCGGATCCTCCGGTCTCAGCCTCCCAAGTACTGGGATTACAAACGTGCACCACCACGCCCAGCAAACCCGGGGCATTCTATCTCCAGGCTAACCCCCCAGCCCAATTTTATTTTTTGTTTTGAAACAGGGTCTCACTAGGTTGCTGAGAGTCTTGCTAAGTTGCTGAAGCTGTCCTTGAACCTGTGATCTGCCTGTCTCAGCTTCTCAGGTAATGGGATTGCAGGTATGCACCACTATGCCTGGCTTCCCCTTATTTATTCATTCTTTTTTTTTTATGTCAGTGTGGACTTGTAGTTTGCTATTTTGTTTAAAGGATCGTAATGCGTTATTATTATTTATCTTGATTTGGCTGGTGGGAACACCTTCAAATGGTTCTTATGTGTTGGACAGTCCACATCAGCCATTGAACATTTCCTTATTTTTGTACACAATTATACTTCAGGCCCAGTTTATACTTTGCCTGCCTCAGCCATGGCGGTGTTGTCTAATTCTCCAAGGATCCCTGGTTCCTTTTTTTTTTTTTTTTTTTTTTTGGTGCTGAGGATTGAATCCAGGGCCATTCTACCTCTGAGCTACACCCTCAGCCTAGGGCCTCGCTATGTTGCTGAGGCTGGCCACAAACCTGCAATCCTCCTGTCTCAGCCTCCCAAGTACTGGGATCACATGAACGTGCCACCATTTCTGGCTCATTTAAATATTCTAATAGGCTGACCAGATTTAACCTGCTGACTCAGATAAACAATTGTACCCCTTGAATACCTTTGTATGTTTGGGACAATTCCCTAATTTTCAGAGTTGGTTTTGTTTTGTGCACTTTGGAAGTCAAGCAAAGGCAATTCAGTTGGGAAAAGTCTGCCTGTAAACATGAGCAAAGCCATCGCTGTGTTGTGACATACAAAGTAAATAATTTGGGGTGTGTCGTATAATCTGATACCTCACATTGTTTTTTTTTTTTTTTTTTTTTTTTTTTGCGGTACCGGGGATTGAACGCAGGGGTGTTCTACCTCCGCGCTACGCCCCCGGCCCTATTTTTTATGCTTTATTTTTGAAACCGGGTCTCACGAAGTTGCAGAGGGCCTCACTAGGTAGAGAGAGAGAGAGGGAGAGAGAGAGAGAGAGAGAGAGACAGGGAGGGAGAGAGAGAGAGAG
>PVJS01022138.1:0-30826 GCA_004027185.1 Glis glis
CAGACTCCACACCTGTTACCCCTCATCCAAGTACACATAGCCGTTACATCCCACCCCGGCCTTCCCGGTTGTGTAACCGCACTACATGCTCATTCAAGCACACACACGCACAACCCCCGGAGTGTCCCGACCACCCAAGTATTACTTGCTTCTCCCCGAAGTTTTCATACCTGACTCCACGCGTGAATCTCTGGTCGCCGTGGTATTTATTAAGGCCTTCTCCCCGCGTTACCTCGCAATTTTCGCCTGAAGGTTTATCGCCTACTCCAGAGATTGTGAGTCCCCTCTCTGAAGGCTACCGCAACACGGCAGTAGGACGCGTCTCCCTTAAGAAGAGGGGATCCTCACCATCCTGGAGGGGCGCTGTGCCCCGCGTGGGCGCCATTTGTTAGAAACAACTTTTTATGGCTCTAAAAAAATGGTACATGTTCGAAAATTGCTTGGCAAGCTGATTTTACTTTTTTGCAAAAAAGGGTGCTCCCAGATATGAAAAAGAGCACGCTTCACAAAGAACCCAGTGGGTCTTATATCCCTAACGCAAGGCTCCTCCTGCGCTGAACTCCTATTGGTCGAAGTTATAGCTTCACAGTCTTCCCGGTCAGCTACAGGGGAAGATGGGGGAGGGTCAACACCTGTAATCTCTTAAGAGGTGTTAATTTGGGGAAGGAATATAAGTCCCTACCAGGTTACAAAATGGCCACCTAAGTGAAATTACCTCCTTTGACAGAAAAGATACAACTATATTCTCACAGAGGGCATTTCTATGGGGGAGTAGCTGCTTGAATTGTGTCTAAGAGATAGCTGGTGGATCTCATTTTACCACCATCTTGATCCATCCACCTCCCTATTAGTTTGCAGTTGTGCCCTTTCGATATCTAGTATTTTTGTTTGCAAGCAGTAAATAGACAAACTAGAGTCAACCTGGGTTCATGTGACTAATCACTATACTTTCCTTGTCCATCTCAGAAAATATGTTGATGCAAAGACAGTTACAACTCTCCCTGACACAGTGTCATTAGAGTCTGTATCCCAAGTCATAACACACAATACAAATGTTATTCCCACTTCTTGAAACCATGGGGAGAAAAATGTGTGTGTTTCAAATCTTTCAGCTGTGAGCTACTCCCCAGATTAATATACTAGTTTCACAGGTAGCAGCAAAATAAAAGATTTTTGCTCTATAAACAGAATGTTAACCCTATGTGCTTAAGGGCATGACTTTAAAATCTCTTTGTCGAATCCTCTGTTATTGTAGGCTGAGTTGATCTCAAGATTTTATGGCTTCACCCAGGCTACAAAAGGCCAAGCTGGTACAAAACCTGAGGTTACAGAATGTTTGCTTGTCTGGGTCTGGGACCAGCCATTTAACCTTCTGGGCCCAGTGCAAAATGAAGATGAGAAGACTTTTGTTCTAAAAGCATAGAAAAGTGCCATGACAGTTACTAAAATACAACGCTTTTCACTTTGTATGGTGGTCCCATTTTCTCTTGGCTTCTCATGGTGTTTTTTTTTTATCTGCTATCGAATATCATTCTGAGTAAGAAAAGTTAAATTTTATCTTTTTTCCTCAGGCCCCTGCCCACAGCCTCCAGAAGCCCCCCACACTTATGTCACCACCTACTCGGGAAGCTGATGCTCCCATACCCCACCCAAAAAATTACATTTTAACTAATTAGCATGAGTTTTACCACTTATGTTTTTATTGAGTAATGTCAATTTAAATGCAAATATAAAAGCATGTAAGTCATATGTGGTATCACCAAAATTAAACAGTTCATAGTCTCAGTACATGGCGTATATATTTTGTTTTTACTAGAATAGAAGAAATAGTGTGCAAAAACAACACAACTCTTTTTATGATTTTATAGATACACATTCTACCAACACTATCTTTTGCTTACTGATGAGTAATAAAGGACTAAAAGGTCAAGGAACCATACATGTGTAGTGGGAATGAGAAAGGGTATAATAGGTCTTCTCCGTTGTTGTGTCTCACAACGCCATTGTCTTCCTTCTGCATTTGAAGCAAGTTCTGACCCTGGTGGAAAGCATAGCTTCTCTGAGCTATGAGTACCCTTGCTTACTTAGTCCATGCTTACCTTATAATTTTTGTGTTAGTCTTTCAGGCTGCTATAACAAAATGTCATAAACTGGTCATTTATAAGCAACAGAAATGTATTTTTCATGTTTCTAGAGAGTGAAGATCCAAGATCATGGTACCAGCAGATTCAGTATCTGGTGAGGGTCCATTCCCTGGTCCATAAATAGTACCTTTTGATATGTCTTCTCATCGTAGAAGGGAAAAATATGTTCCCTTGGACATCTTTTATAAGGGTGGTAACCCCATCCAAGAGTTCTATCCTTATGACCTAATCACCTGTCCAATGCTCGGCACACTTATTATTACGATCACATTGGGGTTTAGATTTTTGTGTGTGTGTGGTTCTAGGGGTTGAACCCAGGGGCACTCTACCTCCAATTTACACCCCCAGCCCTATTTTGTTTTTTTATTTGGAAATAGGGTCTTGCTGAGTTGTTGAGGGCCTCACTAAGTTGCTGAGGCTGGCTTTGAACCTGTGATCCTCTTGTCTCAGACTCCTAAGTACTGGGATTACAAGCATGTGCCACTACACTTTACTTGGGTTTTAGAATTTAATATAAGAATCTTGAGGAGACATGAACATTCAGATTATGGCTGGCACTTGTTTGGAATCGGGCTGCACACCTGCACATCATAGGCTTGCCAGGACTCTGCTCATGGGCACCTCCCATGCTGTCAGCAAATGGGGTGGCAAGAATATGCACATTGCACTTATTTCCTCTGCTCGTGACCATGCTCCATTTTCCCATGGCACTTCACACACAATGCACAAGGTAAAGATAAAATTGTTAAGAATTTCGAGACAATAGCTAGGCGTGGTGGCACATACCTCTCGTCCTAGTACTTGGGAGGCTGAGACAGGAGGATCACAGATTCATAGCCAGCCTCAGCAACTTAGCCTCTCAGCAATGGAGTGAGGCCCTGTTTCAAAATAAAATATAAAATCAGGCTGGGTATAGCCCAGAGGTAGAATGCCCCTGGGTTCAATCCCTAGTATGAAGGAAGGAAGGAAGGAAGGAAAGAAAGAAAGAAGAAAGAAGGAAGGAAGGAAGGAAGGAAGGAAGGAAGGAAGGAAGGAAGGAAGAAAGAAAGAAAGAAAGAAAGAAAGAAAGAAAGAAAGAAAGAAAGAAAGAAGGAAAGAAAGAAGGAAAGACCCTGACAGCAGAGCCCTGTGAGTCTGCAAAAGTCACCAACCCATGAAGCTGTTTCTGGGCCAACATCACTTTCAGCACTATCTGATGATAACGACTTTGTACCCAGATGTGGAAGGCGAAGTACTGAAGGACTCAGGGATGAAGAGGCTAGACCCTTCAGTGAAAAATTCCATCAGCTGCTTCCCCAGGTGAATGTTGGGCCTGTGCATGATTATCTGGTGAGAGGACGGGCGCTGGCAATTGTTCTGCAAAGGCATTCAGGAGCCCTGCGCTTGGATTCCAGCTTCGCTGCCACTAAGCGTGATGCACCCTCTCTGAATGTTCGCCAATGTTCTCCACTGTGAAATGGGGATAACATTGACTGCCTTGTAGGGCTACGGTGAGAATAAATAATAGATGATTCATGCACATTATAGGGGCTGTTAAGCATAGTTTTATATTCTCACTTTGGAAAGTTGTTGATCCTTTGTTACAAGAACACTAAATCAGTAGAAAGGCCTACGCGGAAAAAAACCCTGAAGGAAGGTTAAAAGTTTCTGTCACTTGGTTCCAGGGCTTTGGTTCCAAGGATAGTTAAGTTGCTTGATATTCACTAGGCTTTATAATCTCAGTGAATTATTAAAACTATTAAAATTATGTTTTTGGTAATTACCAATTCTTTGGCTATGGAATTGTCTGTATGGGGGAAAATGAGTAGTTACACGCCTAAATTGTACTTTTGCATTAATTCACTCACTTCTGTTTTAGCCTATGGATGATATTGCCTAGGGTGTGCATATACATGTACATACACACACATATATAATGTTTTACCTTTTGCAAATAAATTTTATTCCATTTTCTCCTTTTTTTCTGGTATGCATGCAAATATGTCTACTGCTCCTTGCCTGGCAGGGTAAGGATACTAGCAAATACTAGCCTGCCTGTTGCTTTAGATCTCCTACCACCCTCTACCAAACTGGTATGGTGTTGATTTGTGCTTACTTTAATTTTTATTCTGTAAATCTGCAGCTCTTTCAACCCTTGAAACATGACTCTCTGGGTCTGTAAGAATGTATATGCTTTCCCGTGGAAGTGATTTCATGGCCGATTTTATTCTTGACACCTCATAGAAGTAGCACAACTTTCCAAAGGACAGAAAGGAGACAGGGAAGGAGAAAGGAAGCAGAGACAGACCTGAAGAGCACATGGCCTTTAAGGAAGTGCTGAGTATGTTGACTGTTTTCTTAGAGGCTCAGGCTGGAGTCTGATCCATAAAGGATCCATACAGGAGTCCCATACATACCAGGGAACTCAGCTTTAGGCAAGGGATATTAGCATCTATAGAAGATTCTTCCTGATCCTATATTTTTCTCTCTTAAGTGTTCTTCCTTTAAAACACCTGTTTCAAATTATGATCTACGTCTGCATTGGCAATAATATTTCTTAACCCCTGGCCATTTTACACTCACTTCTAGGCCCAGGGAAGTGTAACCATAAATTTAAAAGAGTGGAGTAATTTATAAAGCAGCTTAATTTTTCTCTTTTTTAACTCCAAACTCCCTCTGGGGCCTAGTGCTTTCTTGACATTTAATGAAAATGTGGGAAGTTTCCATATTTTCTCCAGACTCCTGGATATAGTAGATTAAAAATAATCCCCAGGTCACAGCTGGTCACAAGAATAGTAATTACAAGATGTCCTCCAGTGTAATAAAAATTCCTTCTTTAATTCCAGACTGACACATCTCCCCTCCTTTAGTTGGGGACATGTAGTGATGATGTTTCCTTCATTTTTCCCCATCCCCAATATCTTTCACTTTCCCTTACATGGTTTTCTTTCTTTTTTTTTTTTTTCGGTAGCGGGGATTGAATGCAGGGGCGTTCTACCTCCGTGCTACACCCCCGGCCCTATTTTTTTTATGCTTTATTTTGAAACCGGGTCTCACGAAGTTGCGGAGGGCCTCACTAGGTAGAGAGTGAGACAGAGAGAGACAGGGAGAGAGAGAGAGAGAGAGAGAGAGAGAGAGAGAGAGAGCTGAGGCTGGCGGCGAACCCGGATCCTCCGGTCTCCGCCTCCCAAAGTACTGAGATTACAAGCGTGCACCACCACACAGGCCCTTACATGGCTTTCTTGACAGGCGGCCTCTGACTTCAGCAAGGTCAGGATGAGGGGAGGAGGAGGGGTATGTGGTGGGAAGTGTCGCTGTTGGCATGCTCTTTTGAATTGGCACGATGCTTTTTCTGGGCTTGTTAGATGCTCACAGCTGATGCTATCTCACGGTTTATAGAAAACTCCACTTTTCCAGAAAGGAGCCACTTTTTAGGATGAGATGAGGTATCTTTTGGGACTAATCATCTCTTTTTTTGCTTAATACCTTTTATCTTCTGGGTGCGGTGGCACACACCTGTAATACCAGTACTTGGGAGGCTGAGATAGGATCGCAGGTTCGCAGCAAGCCTCAGCAACCTCGTGAGGCCCTTGGCAACTTAGTGAGGCCCTGTTTCTGAATAAAAAAATAAAATAGAGCTGGGGTGTAGCTCAGAGGTAGAATGCCCCTGGGTCCAATCCCCAGTATCTGATATCTAGTGGCGCATTCCCCAAAAGCTGTCTTCTTGGGTATGAACCTAATTTAGGTTCATACTTTAGGTTCATGTTTAGGTTTAGTAATTTACTCCAGGTTTGATCCTGGTAAGCAATTCTCATTTAGTATCTTGGCACGTATTATTTTCCTATTAGCCACTGGAATTTAATCTCATTTCAACACCCTGTTGCAATACAATTGGGAAAATGAAGGCAGGATACCACACAATGGTTAAAAGCAAATGCTTTGTGGTTTAAGTCTTGCCTTTTAATTGAATAGCAACTTATTCAAACTATCTGACCCTTAAGTTCTTTATCCATAAATTGGAATAATACCTAATTCAGAAGCTTGTTATTAATAAAATGATTAAAAGATCTAGAATACAGACACTCAAACAACAGGAGATATTACATATACGATATATCAGCAATCATATGGTCCTGGATTTAACCTGTGCTACGGAAGAAGCAAATGGTCCAATACTAGACCTACCATTGCACGCTCTGGAGCATGTAGGAAATTGGTTTTCAAAAATTCTCTGGCCAACCATTTATCCATTTACCCATTAAATCAGTCCTTATTTAATGGGTACTGTTTCTAATTTTCAAACTGTCTCCATATATGTAATTTCTCATATCATCTTTCAGATACTACTTGAGGCAAAATAAGATATGATATTCTCATTTTTATAAATGAGGTGCTTGGAATATAGTAGGAGCATTCTAAATATTCTGGACCCAGAACCCAATTCACCTGGTTTGTGAGTGCTTTTTGGTCTGTATTGGCTTTCCTCCACTGTCATAGCATCATTTGTTAAGTGAACTCTAGCTCAGTGTTAAGGCTAAAGGGACGCTCTTCCCCGTGGGTACAGTCCAGGTGGGGGCTTTGGAAGAAAAACCCTTCTTGCATGGATTTCGTCTATGCAGGTGGCCCTCTGGCGTGAAATGGCTCTGGGGAGTTTCATGCCTGCTCTGCCCCGTTAGGGTGCTGGTCTCTCCTTTCCTTCAGAAGGTACCGGTTTCTCCAAAAACCAGCCCATTGACATGCCAAGAACAGCAGAGCAGGTTGACATCCAGCTGCTGCTTTCACTACCAATTTGTTTTAATTGGTGTCACACTGTTTTCTCCTCACTTTTTGTGTGTGATGTTGGTTTAACTCTGTCTGAAACTAGCCTAGCTTGAGCTATAAACCTTTTATGAGGGGAACTTGCTGATGTGTGGAAAGTCACAAGCAGCTGGCCAGATTTGGCCAGCGAGTCTGGAACACTCTAGCCCTGACCTTAACCATCCAGTGATTCGGTTTGCTCTTTTAATGTCTCCTTTTTAAAAAATGTGATCCCCAATAGCTTAGAGAAAGACTATTTCTCTAGCCAAACCTCTAAGAACATTTATTCCTAATTCATAAGTGACATATTGTGAAACTTAAAACTAGGATGAAGCTTGGAATGAAGGGTGTTTGGCAATGATTGCTGTTGGGGGAAAACCCTCCCGTAATTTAAATGATCATGAGTAGGACATTTTGGTCCAGTCAGTGTCACTAATTAACAATGGAGCAGAGCCCAGTATGGGGAGTGCACTTGGAGGAGGACAGAAGTCCAGATGGTGGGCTATGATCCAGACGTTTGGGCATCCGTCAAGACTGCAAGGTGACTTCAAGGTGAGCAGGAGGGAGATGTGTCTGGCATTCGCAGAAGGCTATCCTTGTTGGTACCTGTGGCTGCAAGCTAGTGTATCAAATAGTGTGAGATAATGGTTTGATTTATTTACAAAGAACCATGATGCAGAGCTTATTCATATTCCATAGATTAGCTTAGACTCTCAGTTATAATTAACTTGAGGGAAAAAAGAACACACCCACACACACACACACTCACACACACACACACACACACACACACACACACACACACAGTAAAACCCCCAGGGGGCAGAGTTCTTTGAAGAAACATTTACTTTCATATATGTTTAATCAATATTTATTGAGAAACAACCATCTTATAAATACTGTTATAACTGTTAAAGGGTTATGTAGAAATGAGGCCACTACCCTGAAGGAATTTTTAATCCATATTATAGAGATAAACTATCATAAATAATTTTAATATAGGATGATAAAATGTAGTAAGTGTCATGAATGCACAAAAAAGGCATCACAGGAACAAAAGATTTCTTCTGGAGGATTTATTTAGGACACCAACAGCAATACTTGTAATAAAAATTAGATTTTATTCTGTTAGGTACAAATTACCTCAGTTGTCTCTTGTACCCATAGTTGCTAAATAAATATTCCATTCTAACTGCGACAAAAGCAAATGTCTGAGGCCCTCCGCAACTTCGTGAGACCCGGTTTCAAAATAAAGTATAAAAAATAGGGCCGGGGGTGTAGCGCGGAGGTAGAACGCCCCTGGGTTCAATCCCCGGTACCGCAAAAAAAAAAAAAAAAGCAAATGTCTTTTTCCATTTTTTTTATTGTTCTTGACTTGAAAATTATGTGATTAGTCTATTTTGATATGTAAGATGCAAAAAGATTGGGTTCCTGTAGAAGACAGAAAATTCACTTTGTATCCTGTTTTGAAAGGACAAAGTTGAACAAGGGGATATCCTATTTCTAATACAAGTATAAGAACAATTTTGTCAGTGGGAAGGTCATCTAATTACAGAGGCAAGTTGTGAAGAAAGCAAGCTGCTCACATGTAGGGAACTTTGGGCCCCTGGGAAGCTGAGTGTAGGTACCGCTCCCTTCAGCTGAGTGGAGGAAGAGCCTTCGATCTCAGCTGCCTATAGTCAAGGCAACCAAGAGCAAGTGCTTCAGGTTATCTTTGAACAAGGAATTCTCTATGGGGCGTTGGATATCCTCACAGTTTAAGCTAGTACACAGACATTGAGTAATTTGGTAAAATTAAACTTAATTTTAAATTAAAATGTCTTACCTGAAGTAAAATGTAGAACCACCTGAAAGGAATCGAAAGGTTATTATCTGCATAATCAACTTCAAGTCGCTTAACTACCTTTCTTAGAAGGCAACAAAGAAATATCTTTCCTTCTCTCCCTTCCTTTCTTCCTTCCTTCCTTCCTTCCTTCCTTCCTTCCTTCCTTCCTTCCTTTCTTCCTTCCTTCATCCCTCCTTCTCTCCCTCCCTCTTTCATGCATGCCTGCCTATCTTCCCTATTACACTAGAGTGATAGAATGCACTGATATTTACTTTTTAGTGGCATTGAATAGGAGGACTCATCCTAGCTCAAACCATGGAACTCTCACCCTGCAGAGCTACACAATAAGTGTCCCTATGTAAGTGTTCTTTCTCTTGCAATTTGTTCTACATATCTCCTCAACAATCCTGCAGGAAATATGAATTTTTAAAGCTCAAGATTGATAGACAAAAGGATAGAGAGGGGAAGGGTGTGACTTGAATTTATACACATCCCTGTGTTTCAAAACCTGAGAATGCTCTATTGTAAAGATCCAGATGAAAGCATGAGTTAATGCTTAGCTGAAACTGTCAAAATTATACTCTCCTAAATTTGCTTGAAGGCGTATCAGTATGATAAAGACTAATTTCTCAACACCTTAGTGGATTGAGACTAGAAAATTATTTAAAATATCCCCCAAATGACCTTAGGTAACAAGAATAGGTAAAACAAGAGTAATGTGACACATTTGGAAGAAGCGCAGATGTAAGAGAAACTTTCCAAAGCCATGATTAAATAGTAGGAGTTGCCCCTAAGTACACTGAATTTTTTTAAAGCAGGATAAACTTTTATAAATGTGACCTCAGTACTATACAGTTAAGGCATATTTGCTAATGATAATAAAATCCTGGGACAAACCCTTGGCGAGGCATAAATTTCCCTAAGGAACTGAGCCACAGTTAGTGTATGCTGCCAAATATTTTTGAGGTTGAATTGCTCTGGGGCTCACTGTCAATGGGATTTCATCTCTTCTTTTTGAATCAATGATTTCCTTTGTTGGATTTAGACTGTCTTTGTATTCTCTTGACATTCATAACAAAAGATTCTTGATTTAGAAATACTGTTTGCTAGAAAAATCCAACATCAGATGGATGAATCACTCTGCCCATTAACTACCTCTGTTCTTCACTTTTGTGTGAAGTATGAGCTGTCTCAGGGGGTTCACCCCCCTGCTGTGTTGGGCCCAATTTCCACTTGAAAAGCAAATATTTGTTTCTATCCTCAGCAGTCTCTCAATCTCTTTTCACTCTTCTACACACTTCCTTCACTGGCTCATTCCACAACCATCCTGATCCAACTTTTTATTTAGGACTTTTAAAATCATCAAGGTGAAAAGCAAGAATGAATTTCATAGTGAAAACTTTGAATATATTACCACCAAATTTCTTGCTGAGAATTTTCCAAACCATTTAGGTATAACGATTGGTCAGTTTTATTATTTAGTTTTGCTATCATGCTTTTTCTATAACTATGCATCAGATATATACGTGTCATATATTTTATAACTTTTACTTTATTATGTCAATTACTGAAAGGTCATTCAAATTTTCAGCTGAGCCAATCTATCTGAGAAGCATGTACTACTAGAAATTTGTTAGAAATAGAGAGACTTGTTCTTTTCCTTTTTAAACGGAAGGCAAGGGATTAACTGTAATAACCCATTATATTATATTTTCTTTAATTTTAGAAGTGGAAAAAAATATGCATATGGTAAACTCTCTGAGTAGTAAGAAAGTCACGCATTCATAAGGTTAAAATAGTTGTCAGACAACTGTGGTGCTAATTATGGTCTTTATGATTTATGTCTGATATTGTGTTAAATGTTACATATTAAATCCAGAGTATTGCTGTAAATTATGTACCTGATATATTTTTACCGAGTAATTAAATATAGGAAATCTGAGCTTTATCTTTTTAACAAGGATAGATAAAAATAAGCAAATACTCTGAATTATTTGAGTGACTAATCTACAGCATATAGGAGACACTATCATGGTAAGTATGGATAAGCTCTGAAATGAAACAGTCTTTAAATCTCTTACTGGCTGTCTCTGAGACTTTTGGTTAACTATTCAGCTCTGTTAAGCCTGTTTTCTCACATAAGTAAAATGGGATAAGTATACTTATTTCAGAGTTCTTGTGAAAATTTCCATGTAAAGTATTTAGCAAATTGCCTGAGATATGCTTAAATACTCAAAAATGCAGTTATTTTTCCTCACAGGCTGAATCAGAATTATTTTTGCAATACATTTTTTTTAATTGGTGCATTGTAATCATACATCTTGTTGAGGTTCAGGGTGGTAGAGGCATACATGCACGCATCACTCATTTAGCCCTCCCCCAATTCCCATCCCATTCCCTCACCCTTTCCTCCTTCTTGTGCTCAGCACAGTGATTGACTTTGATAAGTTTGTGTATGTACATCATGTGCATGAGGGTGTTTCCCTCTTCCCCCCTCCCATCTCCCTCAGTTAAATCACCTTCTTTACTCATCTAAGGTTTCTCCTTTGTCTGGAGTCCCTCTTATGTCTCATTTTCTCCCTAGCTTCTGCATATTAGGGAGAACATTCGACTTTTCACTTTTTGTGACTGACTAATCTCACTTGGCATAATGTTCTCCAATTCCATTCATTTCCCTGCAAATGTCATAATTTTGTTCTTCTTTATGGTTGAGTAAAATTCCATTGTGTACATATCCCATAGTTTTGTAACACATTCATCTGTTGATGGACATCTTGGCTGGTTCCATAGTTTGACAATTGTGAATTGTGCAGCTATAAACATAGATGCACATGCATTAGTCTGGTAATTTGATTTCCATTCTTTTGGGTAGATAACCAGGAGTGGTATTGCTGGGTCATATGGTAGGTTCATTCCCATTCTTCTAAGGATCCCCCACACTTTTTTTCCAAAGTGGTTGCACTAATTTGCAATCCCACCACAGTGTATTAGAGTTCCTACTTCTCCATATCCTCACCAGCATTTGTTGTTGTTTGTGTTTTTAATGATTGCCATTCTAATTGGGATTAGGTGAAATCTCAGGGTAGTTTTGATTTGCATCTCCCTGATTGCTAATGATGTTGAACATTTTTTCATACATCTATTGGCCCCACTTTCCCGCCCTACACAGGAGTCAATTCAAGATGGATCAAATACCTGGAAATAGAACAAAGAACTTGCAGCTACTTGAAGAGGGCATAGGTCCAACTCTTCAACACATAAGCACAGGTAAAAACTTCCTCAACAAGACCCCAAAGGCACAAGACATTAAAACGAGGATCAATATGTGGGAGTGCATTAAACCAAAGAGCTTCTATGCAGCAAAGGAAACTATCAAGAACCTCAACCGAGAGCCAACAGAATGGGAGAAGATTTTTTCCAGATCCTCCTCTGATAGAGGACTAATATCTAGAATATACAGACAACTAAAGAAACTCATCACTAAAAAAACAAATAACCCAATTAAAAAATGGGCAAGTGAACTAAATAGACACTTCACAAAAGAAGAAATGCAGTACAACTTCCTATAGTTGAATTTATTCAGGACTTCAGGTATACATTGTGTAATTGTTACTCATTGAAGCAGACATGTGAGTGTGTTTCTTTAAAACACTTCTGTTTCTCAGAAGTTTCTAGGGAGAAAAATTTTAGAGGTACTTCAGCTGATAACATTTATAATTTTTTTGTGCAGGACTTCTTGGATATTTCTATATGAATATCACATAGAACTTATAAACCTTAATCTATCACTTGTTCAAAATGATTTAAAGCTCATCTATAAATGTCAAAATTTGTATATTTTTCTAGGAGCAAGCATCCCTCTGCCTCTTTAGACAGTTGATTTAAAGTCTTTGATAAGTCCAGTGTCTGAGCTTCCTCAGGTATTCCTTTATGTTAATTATTTTTCCTTTGAATGGTAAATATTTTCTTGTTTCTTTGATTCTTTGTGACTTGTTGTTGTTGAGAACTACACAATTGAATATTGTGATATGGTAACTCTGCAAATAAGATTATCCTTCCTTGTTTACCCTTCTTGATTTTTAAAGGTTGTATTCATCTGTTTATTTAAGTTAATACTTTTCCAAACTATTTTTGCAAAGACTGTATTCTTTGTTGTATATGCTCATTGAAGTTCACCATGTGTTTCTTTAGCAAGTTTGACAGATTTTTCTTAAACACTAGGAGGTAAAACAGAAATGACAAACACCTACACCAGTCTTTACAAATTGGCTCTCCACTGTGCATTTCTTAAACACCCTGATCCTTTTTAAACTCTGCCTTAGTCTTCCCTTCCTGCATGTGCCTAGCTTAGACATCAGCACGATTTGCCAAAGGTGAAAGCTTAGGGACTTCCTAGGTCTTTTGAGAGAATGTACTCTTCCCTGAGAATAAATATCATAACTTTTTATGCCAGGCAGCAGTTGATTTTTGTTGTTGTTGTTCATTTTACAATGGTTTTGATCAAAGGTGGCCACTGTTTCATACTCTGTGGGTCTGAATTAGGTGAAACAGGAATGTAGCAATGCTTCAGTAGTTCCCATACAGGTTAAAACAGACAAACACAATAATTTTAATTAAAGTCTGCTCTACTACATCTGGAATCAGGCACCAGGGTCCCATGCTGGGAATGCAAGCTGCATCTTCAAGATTGCCATCGAGCTGCTAAGGGACTGGTCCAAGGGCAAATAAAAACACCACAAAGATTTCCTACCATTTTCAAGTTGTTTTCTCTTGAATAAGCATTTATTTGGTTGGGATAAACATTGAACTATTTTCCAGAGTTCAGACAAATTTAGTTTTAAGTAATTCCTATTTGTTTTTAGTGTATCTATGCATGATGGAAGTGTGAGGTTCTCTACTCTGCCATCTTATTAATGTAGCTGGTCTCTCTTATCTCTTTGAAATGGACTGACTTCACATCTGGACAAAGTTATGTTTTGCATATTATTTTTCATGAAAAAAGATATCTTGATTCTTCTTAGGTGTGTTTGCTAAAGCTAACATTACTCTTTTAGCACATAACTTAGAAGATTTATCCTTCTGAACTTATATTTAGATTTATTATCTTACTATATCAGCTCTTCAAATCTTTCTCAATAAAATAACACTGGAATAAAGCAGTTTATTAGAAACGTGGATTACTTATTCACATAGTAAAAGCTTATTTAGGGCCTAATATATTCCAGAAATTATAATGATGCATCCTAGGCTTTTAAAGTTGTATACAACATAGTCTCTGATCTTAAGCTACTCAAACATACCAAAAACTGATGACAATGCAATATGACAGATGCTATAAAGAATGTATGTATCAAGTGATAAAGGAAACTGGGGAAATCTAAGTATAATTCTGTGGTGAGTATAGTAAATTTTATAAGAGGAGGAGACATTTAATCAGAGGCTTACAACTTGAGTTGGAGTTTAGCAATATTCATGTTGAGATGACATCATATCCTACTTGGAATATCATCCAGATGAGATGAACAACATGTACAAAGACTTAGAAATTTAAAATGCAGCCTGTTATGGGAATACAGAAGAGTTTAGCTAGGATAAAAGAACAGACCTGTGGGACAAGATGCAGGAAGGAAGACTAGAAAGTTAGGTTGTAGCCAGATCATAAGAGATATTGATAATGAAAGATATTGCATAACAGGCTAGGAGTTTAGAATAACCAGGCTTCCCAAATTGACTCCCACATTCTATGAATTCAAAGCACCAAGCAGCTTTCAGTGGGTGATATTTTATGTAGAGTCAGGAAACAATATATGATTTCAGGCTTCAATTAGCTTACAACCCTTTAGTCACTACTACTACTTTTCTTTTTTTTTTTGTATCACATATATTCATGACTCCTCTCAAATGACTAATCCTGTTCCTAATGATTCCATTCTTAAGAAATGACTTAATTACCTACTTGCATGTTAGTGGTGGGCAAGCTAGATGCTAGGAGCAACCTCTGATTTCCTCCTTTCCACTTCAGACTTTCCAGTTACTATATTTTTATCACTCTTCTCTTTATAGTCTCTATTCAGTCTTATCTCCTTCCAAATATAATTCTGCCTCATTATATCCTGAATCATATAATCCAAATCATTTGAAATATTGATTGATCGTCTTCTCTCTTGCCTTCATTTTCAATTCATTTCAGTTTTTCTTCTTATCTGTTAAAACCCTTAGATGTCTTCATTTTCTTATCATCTAACTCATTTTTTGGATACCTGGAATCAGAAGCCCACCTACCCCCAACCACTCTTTTAAGACTGCACTTTTAAAGACAACCATGATTTTCTAGTTGACCAGGTAAGAACCTTCACTCCAGTGTTGTCCTTCCCATGAGCAATTGACATAGCCCCCCAGTTTTGTTTTCAGTGGGCTTCTATTGGGATGTCCCTGACAATGTTTTGCATTCAGCTGCATCTAACTTTCCTGATCCTCACGGACACTGCTTGTTTCTGCGCCAGGGTCTCTGTCTTTGCCATTCCCTTGCCTGAAATGCTCTCCCCTGGATTTCTACCTGGCCATTTCCTTCTCACCATTTGGGTCCCTGCTCAGTGTCACTTTCTCAGTGGATCTGCCCTTTAACACTCTATTGCTGCCCGCTGGCTTCCATCTTTAATGTATGGTATCATCTTTATGCTATCCTCTTTGCTGGTCTTCATAGAACACACTGCCTTCATTTTGTTGTTTTGTTTTCTTTTCCCTCCCCATTAGAACATGAGGTCACTGAGGACGGAGGCATCGTCTACGTTTTCTATCTTGTTAGTTGTTCTGTTCCCAACTTAGAGACTCAGCTGACACAGTAATGTCCAATCAACATTGGTGAACACATAAATGGAGCACAAAGCTTTTTCTCTTTTATTGACCCCCTTTTTTCCCCTTCTTCCTCCCTCCTTATCCCTTCTTCATTTTTCAGAGTAAAAAATGATGTTTTTGAAGTTATTTCATCCAAAATATTTCCTTCTGATAAATACTCAGGGTAATACAAATGAGCCAGCCAAACTATGTAAATGTACACCCTGACCTTGTTTTCCTTCTAATTTGTCTTCACACACTCTTCCTCAAGGGACATTATTGTGTTTTGAGCTAATGCTCAAATATAAATCTCTGCCCTTGACCACTCTCTATTTATAATTTCTTTAACCTCACTTATATAACTATTCCTGAATGGTACATTCTGTGCTAATTATTCTTCAAACTTATATTGTGTGTGCTAGGCACTGGCTAAAAAAGATGAACCAGACACAGTTCTTAGAACAGTGGCATTCATGGCCTAATTGTATAATAGTTCATTATCTAATAATGGGAAGTAGATATGCAAAAATTAGCTTCACTGGAAAACTGCTATACTCATGGGTGGTAAGCTTAAATTAGGAGCAGGAAATAAAAGACTATGCTATTATTATTGAAAAAGGAGAGCATCTACTGATAGCATGTCATGTTCAATATCACTAATGAGAAGTCCTTCCCAAACAGGTATCCAAATATTAAGGTAGGAAGACTTCCTATTTCACTAGGTAATAAAGGTTCCATTACACACACCCTATCAGATAAGAGACGTGGTATGCCAGATGTGGTAGCACGCACCTGTAATCCCAGTACTTGGGAGACTGAGACAGGAGGACTGTAGGTTTGTAGCCAGTCTCAGCAACTTAGTGAGGCCCACAGCAACTTAGTGAGACCCTGTTTCAAAATAAAAAATAAAATAGGGATGGGGGTTTAGCTCAGAGATAGAATGGCCCTGGCTTTGATCCCCAGCACTGCACACACACAAAAAGAGAGAAAAAGACTCAGTATAGTATGATAGTTATAATTACAGTCTCTTGGATCAAGCTACCTATGTTCAAATCCTGGCATATTCTATCCATTGAACAAGTATTGCCTTAGTTAATTCATCTAGAAAATAAATGTAATGATAATAATATCTACCTCAACAAGTTATTAGGAGAATTCCAAGCATTAATGTAAAGAATTGAAACATTTTATTTAGCATAAGAGTAAGCACCTAGTCAATATTAATGGTTCACACATTTTTTCTGTACTACCAAACATATGTCTTGAATTCCACAAACAAGAAAGTGATCACACTTGGGGCTTTATAAACTTGTATTTCTACATATGTTTTTGAATTTTTGCTTTTTCTTCAAATGAGGTTTACCCTACTGACTAGTTTGTGTCTCGGCAGTGTAACAAGTATCCAGGCTGCAGAGCTCCTGACACCCCTGGGAGACTTTAAGTCCAAGATCATTTTATGTGTAAGAGCTGTCGTACTCTCCTAGCTAGTCATGGGCTCAGGGCGGTGATCTCTCGATGGAAGACCACGGTAGACACAGGCAGTGCCAGCCCACCGCCACCTTGCATGCTTTCAGTGAGCAGGGGCTTTCTCTTCTACTGGATTTTTGTTTTCCATATTTGCTTCTTATATAAATTTGTCCATGTGACAACCTGCTTATCTTTATTTTTTCTTTTCTTTTTTTGCAACCCATTAAAGTTTTCTCTGTTTTTAAGAGGCTTCCAAAAACTTGTTTTTGTTTTAAAACTGAAATCTCATGAGCACTTAGTCAATAAAGCACTGAGTAATCTTTAAGAAGAACAATAGCAACCATAACAACAAAAATAGAGGTAACAACCAGAGAGTCTACTGAGTTCACGCCACAGAAATTCTTCCCTTAATTTCTGTCAGTTTACAAGACAAGGGGTTAGGAAGTGGATTTTGAAGGAGGTGGCTTTGAAGGAGTCCTTCATAACAGCCACACTCACTCGCTTCTAGTTGGTTATAAGAATTGTTTGATGAAGCTGGTAACAAGGACGTGTCATAGTTTCACAGCCCTTAATAGTCAAGAGCCTTTACAGACAGAATCTCATTTGATCTTCACAACCAGCGATGAGATAAATCTTATGATCACTTTTAACAGTTGCTCCCATTTTATTTTAGTTTGGGTTGGGTTATGGTACTGGGGATGGAATCCAGGGGCATCCTACCTTCAAGCAACACCCCCAGCCCTATTTTATTTATTTTTTACTATATTGCTGAGGGTCTCACTAAGTGGCTGAGGCTTTCCTCAAACCTGTGATTCTCTTGTCTCAGCCTCCCAAGTACTGGAATTACAGGAATGTGCCACCACACCCAGCTTCCTGTGTGTGTGTGTGTGTGTGTGTGTGTGTGTATGTGTGTGTGTGTGTGTGTGTGTGTGTGTGTGTGTGTGTGGCTATACCCCCAGCCCAATTTTATTTTTTATTTGGAAGCAGGGTCTTGCTAAGTTCCTGAGGCTGCTCTTAAACCTCCAATCCTCCTGTGTCAGCCTCCCAAATACTGGATTACAGGTGTGTTCCACCACCCCTGCTAGCTTTCTATATTAAAAAAAATCTTTTCAATGGAAAGATATTTCCCTTCAGAGAGAAGGTACATACTGGGCCTGGACGCCGCTCTGCGTCTCCTCTTCCATTTCTGCAGCAGCCTGGTCGACTTCGCCCGGCTTTCTTAGCTGGTTCTGCTCAGTGACCCTTGCTTTCAAGGGCTCAGTGGTTCTCAACACTGACTACATATCAGAGGTGCTTGAAGAGCTCTTTTTAAAGAAAGCACTTTGTGCCTGCTTTCCCCTGTGGACCAATTGCTTCACAATCGCAAGCCTAGTTGAGGAGCACCCAGGCACTGGGAGCTTTTGAAAGCTCCTTGGATGGTTTTAAGCAGGTGAGTAGCAAGGTTTGGGAATCGCTGCCATAAATATAGAGCAATTGTCTCCAGAGATAGAAAGCAATTTAATTCCAATTTTCTAAAGAGGAAACTTTATATACTAACCATCACTGCCCGCAGTCACTTTTTTTTAAGATAAATAATTCCACATTTCTGTTTACTCAAATAATGCTAACAATGTATTTATGTACCATTTTATAATAAAAGTATTTCCATGTGCATTATTTCTTCATGAGACTATTTTAGGCATGTAATTAGTATTCTATTATGAAGGAATGAGGGATCCATGAGGTTAGATTTTTGGCTGTAGATTATGAAGTCTTTCAGTAGTGTGGCTATGTGTATGTAAGGAGGAGAATGCAGAAGGGTCCAATCCACCCCTTCTCTGATGCACTTTTCTTCTTGCTGTTCATCCTGTGGCCCACAAACCCACAGAATCTGGACACATCAACTGGAAACTTGTTAACAACTTAGAATCTCAAGCCCCACATCAGAACTACCAAATAGGGATTCTTCAGGTAATTCAGACTCTCATTAAGATTTGAAAAACCCTGCTTTATACCAAGCTAGCTCTTGGAATTTTCAGTTCTACATTTTCTGATGTCTTTGTAGAAATATGTTGTATATTGATGTCATGAGGGATACATTTTCAGAGTTCTTGCCCTCTAATTTCTCCTCTAAAGTTTATTTTCTCATCATTTCTCTTTGAATTTGGGCATTTTCTCCCCAGCTTTCTTACTGCCCTGGAAATGGATCTATGATCAGAAAATGATCGCAGCTTTGAATGCTGCAGGCGGAAGAGGCATGGAGGGCCTGGGGAAGGGCAATGCTGCTGCCTCCCTCTCCTCTTTCCCTTCTGTTTCTGAGCCAGAGGGTAGAACTTAGGAAAATGTCAATCAGACTCTTTTTAAAATCTAGATTCTCAGTGGATCTTGCTGAACTCTTGTTCCTTATTACCATCACTCATGATCCCTACGAGGCCTCCGGGGATCTCCTACAGTAACATCTTCCCTCATAGGTAATTCTCTCGACGACTTATCGGAAAGGTTCCTAGTGATAGGCATTCCACTTTGGTGAGCTCTGCATCTCTCCCTGCTTCTCTGATGAGCTCTGAACCTGGAGAAGTCTCAGAGAAGACAGAAAGCACTGCTGTGGGTGCTGCAATCCCAAGGCCAGTGGTCTTCCATGGCTACTGCAGGTGAAATAAACAAGAAGATTGTTTCCTGGATTCAAGGCTGGGCTGAAGTGTAGCAGCCTGGGAAAAATCCCGACGGCTTGTCTCATGATTCACTGTGCAGTTCTGCAACACACCAACTGCTTTGGCTTTGAAACACTTTCCTTACTGCTCCTCCATATCTGTCTCTATCCCAAATTTCTATGTACTCAGAGAGTTAACAAATTTATGCTCTTTTTTTTGGGGGGGACCCCACAAGACCCCATATGAGTCTAAAGTCAATTTGTGGTTTTCCTTTGATGATAGACTATGTGTGCATGTCAACTGTATGTTTGATATGTGAAAATTAATGTGGTTTGGAATATAGCTAAACTCAAGAAGAAACATACTGATGCATATTACATTTTAAAAATACACAACCAAAATAAAACTATGTATGCTGTCCTTCATTTAAAACCCTTTTAGCTCCTTTTGTATAGGTCTCATGGAACATTTCTATTTTGCCTAGTGTTATAGTCCATGTTTATTCTCTGTACTTGATTTTTATTTGCTTGAGGTGTTTTACTCATGTTTGTATCTCCTCAAGTTCCTAGATCAGGGCTTTCCCCACAGTGCAGAGTCTCACTGGAGTCAATGCATAGCACATTAGATAATAGAGAAAAAGAGAAAAAGAGAAATATGAGTCAGGGCATTTGGGTCCTATGCCCTTTTCAGACACTGAGAATGACAAACTTTGGAAGAACAACTGCATTCCCAGGATTTATTTACGGACATAGAGAGGGAAAATCTTTCAAATCCTTTCAAATGAAACAATTTTAGCATTGTGGGTTTGAGATGTAGAGACAGCCAAGTAGAAAAGCCCGGCCGGAACCTCAGGTGAGAAGCCAGGATTAGAGATAGGTACTCGGGTGTCATTGGTGTATGTGTTTTTGTTAACCCATTAAGAGAGGATAAGATCCCACATAAAGTGTGGAGAATAAGAAATGATTTAAGGTGGGACTTCTGTCAAATGACTCGTAAGGGACAAATAGATGAAGAAAACCCACAGATGGTGGCTTCTAGGTTTTGTGGTGGTAGTTTTCCTGGGTAGGTGTGTTTTATACCTCCTCAGCGTGCCTTGATTCTCAGCCTATCTTTCCCTCTCCATTCCATCTAGGAGGGCACTGAATGTGTGGGTGCTCAGCTCTTTGTTCATCCTTATTCATTTTTATCTGTTAGATTTTCACAAATGACACTATTTAAAAATAATAATTTATAGCTGGGCGTGGTGGTGCATGCTTGTAATCCCAGTACTTTGGGAGGCGGAGACCGGAGGATCCGGGTTCGCGGCCAGCCTCAGCTCTCTCTCTCTCTCTCCCTGTCTCTCTCTCTCTCTCTCTCTCTCTCTCCTTAGTGAGGCCCTCCGCAACTTTGTGAGACCCGGTTTCAAAAATAAAGTATAAAAAAATAGGGCCGGGGGTGTAGCGCGGAGGTAGAACGCCCCTGCATTCAATCCCCGGTACTCCAAAAAAAAAATAATAATAATTTAGTGTTAAAATCTTTAATCTGCAAATATATAGCACAAAGCCCAAATCCCTTTGTATGGCATATGAGGACCTTCACCACCTGGTGTTTTTGTTCAAATTTTTTTTTCAGGCTCAAGTTCTCCAGTCCCAATCCAAATGTCTTACTTTTGCAAGGCCAGATTGTACTGTGCACAGCCTGGTTGTACTAGGGCAGGGGTCTGGGTTGCTGAAAGAACAAAGAAGACACCTGGAGATGGGATGTGAGGCATAACATCTATTGGAAAATGATTAGCCTGGTATGGTGGCTTACGCTCGTAATCCCAATCTTGTAATCCCAAGTACTTGGGAGACTGAGACAGGAGGATCACAGGTTTGTGTCCAGCCTCAGCAACTTTGTGAGGCCTTCCGCAACTTAGTGAGACCCTGTTTCAAAATAAAAAATAAAATAGGGCTGGGGTTTAGCTCAGAGGTAGAATGCCCCTAGGTTCCATCACCAGTAACACACACACACACACACACACACACACACACACACACGATTACAGGGAAGGTCCAGCGATGGGACCATTAGCACCTCCATTCTTCTCAGCGTCTCTGGTGCATTACCAGAATGTAGAGTCTTCATCCCTCATGAAGGCTTTGTCCAGTGGCAGCTTGCTGGGCAAGCACGTATGCTCTCCACACCAGTTACCACAGGAAGGGGGTTTTTGTAGGTTAGGTTACTGGGTGACAGAAGCATTGACATCACTAGCTTAGCTTGGTTTTCCCCATTGTATGACCAGCATGCCAAGGAACTTGGCTTGCATGCAAGAAAGCAGCTTTCTACAGATAACACTAACTTGCTGTATTTTCCTGGACATGCTGGCCCTGTTTTGCTCTCTTTGTCCCCTAAACTTGGCTAGGTTCTTGGGAACCCAGAGGAGAATTTCAGGGACATGATGTTTTACTATCCTCATCATCTCCAAAGATGAAACAGAGTTGTTTGTTGGCCCACAAATATGCCACACTCTTCTGCCCTACTGAAACTTTGATTCTTTTCTTTTCCTACCTAGTATGCATTTCTCACTTTCTCTTTTATTGGCAAATGTCTATTCATTGTTTAAAACACAGCTCAAGCATTCCCTTTTTGGATTGCTTTCTTTCTAGGACAGTTTGTGGCTCTTGAACTTGTCCTGGTAGTACTTTGCCCATGGTGCCATTATCCTATCTTAACTCATCATTTTATTTATATATTTATTTTGGCACTGGGAATTGAATCCAGGTGCATTCTACATCTGACATACCCCCACCCTTTTTATTTTTTTATTTGGAAACAGGGTCTCACTAAGTTGCTGAGCCTGGCCTTGAATCTGCAATCTTCCTGTCTCAGTCTCCCAATTACTGGGATTATAGGCATGTACCACCACACCTGGCTTATCTTATCATTTTAAAACATCTTTGCCTACCCATACTAGTCTTAGTCCTTGAGGGATTTATTGTTACTCCATCATGGGATAAATTTGGACTAAAATTTTTAGGTAACATTTTAGGTTCATACATCATTTTTTTTTATTGAGTCTACCTGCAGTTAGCAAGCTCCACCCATATTCCTGGCACTATGAAATGTGCTGTACTATAAAGTCTTCTTAAATACTGATATTGATCATATTAACATCCTACGTGTTATGCCTCTACTGGAACATTCTGCTATCCTGAGAAGGGATTACCTTCTTTAATTTCTTGTAAACAGCTTAAAGATATATATAAATCAATGCCACAATTGAGTTGCTTTCAACCCCATAATTAGCACATTACATCACACAGAAAAACTCAACAAAACTTTTAATTTTACTTATTATTTATTTACTTATTTATTTCAGTACTGGTAATTGATCCCAGGGCAGTCTATCACTGGGCTATACTCCAGCCTTTTTTATTTTTTATTTTTGAAATGGGGTCTTAAAGGTTGCTAAAAGTCTCGCTAAGTTGCTGTTATAGTTAGATATAGAATGTCCCTCTAAAGAGCTCATTAATATTCAGGGTTGGTATAGTTAAGTCATGAGAGTTGTAATCTAATCAGTGGATAAATCTTTATCACAGATTTATCTGGGTGGAAACCTAGGGCGGTGGTGTGTGGTTGGAGAAGGTGGGTCGCTGTGGGTGTGGCCTTAAGGATTGCTCTGGTGTCTTCGACTCCTTTGCTTGCTCGTGTTCCCTCTTGCTTCCGGCCTCCATGATGTGAGAGTGAAGCCTTGTGTCTCCTCTCTGCCTCCCGCCGCCATGCCCTGAGTTTTCTGGTCCCAGGCCTTACATGGACTGAACCCCAAAATCCCCAAGGAAACCACGAGCAAATCTTCCTTCCTCTCAGTTATGTGGTCAGGTCTTGGGATTATAGCAGTGAGAGTGCTAAGTTGCCGAGGCTGGTCTTGAACCTGTGATCCTCTTGTCTCAGCCTCCCAAGTACTGGGATTATAGGTATAATAAAACCTTTTAAATGAATGAATAATATTTTTCAGAGAAAAATATACTTTTCTACAAAAAGGATCCTTTCTGAAAAGTACTCTGCAATAGTGCCTTAAGGCAACTATAAAAAATGAAAATAGGACTAAAATGATATGTTTTATACAAATTATATCTCCTCAGAATTTAAGTTTACTTTTTCCTCAGTAACATTGACTTATCTCAAATATTATTTGAAAAAGCTGTCTGGAGCAACTTCCTTGGCAAGTTGGTAAAAAATACCTGTGCCTTCTTTTAATAGCTACAGTTATTTCTCAGTCACAGCTCCCACTAATGGTCTGTTTGGTCTAGTTTGCATGTTTGGCTGTCAATTAACCCAAATCAAAACTACAGGTAACATTTTATTTAGTGTTTCTGTTTCTGCTGATTTAATTTGTTGTCAAAATACCTCAGGGTCTCTGAAACTTAGATGCCATTTCTGGTAGACCTAAATAAGCCATGCTGTTGTTTCTTCTGCTCCAAATTCTAGGCTATTTATTTTTTGCAATCCAGGAGAGGTTTTCCCACTACCTTTGCAAAACCTTGTTCTCGCACAGATAACTTAAACCCCTGTACCTTTCCCTTCGATCAGTAGAAAGAGAAAGACTAAGAAAAACATGGCGCTAACCGCATTGTTTTGAAATTATATATTTACACACGACTGTCCGCAGAGTCTATATGTTCTCCTTTTTTATATTTTTATCTGAGGTAACTGTCATGGTACTTGGCACTTGGTTGATGTGCTAAAATTTTTGCTGCTCCAAGTCACTTAGTATGTTTCCTTATAGTTTTCTTTTCTCTCCTAAAAGGAAATTCTCTGCTGTTTGCTTCACCAACTTTTACGTTCTTTCTTTTGCTTCCTGCTCTTCCTGTAGACTAAAATTTACATTAAATGAATTCTCATAACAAACATGTTAAGTAGGATCCTATACATCTGCTTCCTGAGATAGATTCCTTGCTAAAGGAATTTCTGAAGAGAGACACTATAGCGTGCATTGGCTCATAGTTTCCAAATGTGCTTAAAACCCTAACACACACTGACTTCAGAGGTAGAGAGACAGTGATCATGTAACTCAGATACTGTCGAGCCTGAAAATCCCTCTACTCTTCATTAAAAATGAAACATTTTCATATGATTTCCCCCCTAAGACTTATTGAAAGGATTGAGTAAATTAGTGTAGCAGCCAAAAATCTCGTTTACCTAAATTACCTAAATTCAGGTTATGACTATGGAGTCCTCATATGACATGTTTACCTAGGGCTCACTTCTAATTTCTGAACCAACAGTTTCTATAAGATTGTTTACATTTGAATTTAGCCCCACTCACATATAATTGGATATTTAGGTCCCTGGGTTTTTGTTTCCAGAGTAACATTAGAGAACAAAACAAAAATGCTGACTGGACACTGTTGCTTTCAGGAATCTTATTCTCTTGCTTACCTGCTAGCAGAATACTCTCCTGATTTTTCTTCTACCTTTGTGCCTATCCTATGTCTATTTTACATTATAAATGTCATCACCTCAAACATTGTGTATAGGAATTCTGCAAGGTTGCTTTCTATCTTCTTCTTTTTCTATGTGCTCTTCTAGGCAAATTGATAACTCCAGTGACTTCACTAATCATCATTGGTATGTGGCTCAACATGCATGTATCTGTAGCCAATGGCCAAGACCTCTTTTTTGTACTCTGGGCATATATGGCCAACTTCTTACTTGTCTTTTTTTATGTTTTTTGAGAGGTTTCAAAAACTCTTTCACCTCAACTTGGCCAAATTAAACTCATAATCATGCTCCTCCCAAACTATTTCTATTTCTGCGATAAACACAGTTATTCACCAAGTGGTACCAACTAGAGAGCTAAAATTTGGCTCAGCAAATTTCTCCCTTTCCCATATCGCATTTATAACTGATTGTTATAAATCTTCTAATTTGAATCTGAATTTTCCAATTTAATCACCAATGTGATAGTAATAAGAGGCGGGGCCTTGAGAGATGATGAAGTCATGAAGGCAGGGCCCTCATGGATGGGATTATGATCCTTAAAAAAGGGCTTGAGGGGGTGAGTTTGTATCCTTCCCATCCCTTTGGCCATTTGAGGACACAGTGTTCCCCTCCAGAGAAAGCAACATCCAAGCCACCATCTTGGAAGCAGAGATTTGGCCTTCACCAGACACCAGACCTACTGGCACCTTGCTCCTGGAAGCTAGAACTGCCAGGAAAAAATTATATTGTTCATAAATTATTCAATCTGTGGTATTTTTTTATAGAAGCACAAATGGATGAAGGCAAATACTTGAACGTTTCTCAAGTTTAATATATATAGTAGTAAGCCTCGATAGAATGGACATGAGGAAAATCTCTCTGGAGTTCTCAGTAACTTAAGAATGTACAGGTTGCTTGAGACTAAAACATTTGAAAATCATGACCAAGAATACCATTCATGGCCTAGCCATTACCTGAATTACCAACCTCATCTTTCCCCACACTATCCTTCTCCCAACTCTGATTTAATTCATATTCTTTCTTGCCCTATTTCATCCCAATGCAGGTCACGTCTCCAGATACTCTATCAACCTCTTTTTTTATATTAATTTATTGGTGCATTGTAATTATACATTTTGATACACATCAGGGTAGCAGCATCATACATGCACACATTGCTCATTTAGCCCTCCCTCAAATCCCACCCTATTCCCTCCCCCTTCCTCCCTTTCGTGCTCTGCATAGTGATTGAGTCTTATAAGTTTGTGTATATACATCATGTGCTATAGTGTGTTTCCCTCCACTCCCCTCCCAACTCCCTCAGTTAGGTCACCTTCTTTGTTCATCTAAGGTTTTCATATGTGGGATTGCATTAAACTAAAGAGCTTTTGTGCAAAAAAGGAAACAATCAAGAACCTCAACAGAGAGCCGACAGAATGGGAGAAGATTTTTGCCAGCTACTCCTCAGATAAAGGACTCATATCTAGAATATACAAAGATCTATCAACCTCTTTATCCAGTAAACTTGAAGTTATTTTCAGATTTTATTATTCCAGTTGTTAATTCTTTAGGTAAACCTCCCCAGCCTTGATTGGTTGAAATGTACCATAATAAAATCTCACAGCATTTGTACCTCTCATTCATTGTTATGGTTATAATTTTACATTGGTTTAATTAATGTCTGAAGGCCCACTAACTAAAATGCTATGAAAGCCACAATCTAGTCTGGTTTTGATCAATAATAAAAGTTCCAGTGCTCATAGTTCTGGCACCTGGTAAGACTCTATGGAATGACTAAATGAATGAGTCCTAGTTATGTCACAGGGACAAAGCTGTCTAAATCAAAATGTGTAGCACCCCAAATGGTGGAAGTAAAATACAAAATTGAAACTAAGGGATTCTCAAGGCAGGCTAGAATTTCAAAAGAATTTGGACTAAAAGAGATGAATGTAATGGCCTATTTACAATGGAAAATGAGGTGAAAAAGGCCCAGGGATAGAAAAGTGTCAATATGGAATAATGCTTACTAAGAAGTGAGGATATATAGAAGGGTGTAGTAAGAAATAAGATTAGGAAGGCAATCAACAGTCAAATATTCCAGCCCTTGAATGTCAACTTCAGGAGTTTGGGCTTGGAATTATAAACAATGGGGAACCCAAGTGCCTATGGAAAGCACTGGAAAAATATTGTTGTATGGTCACATTTTTTTTTCTACTAGAATTGCGTAAAACAAATTAGACTAAGGGCAGAGGGAGAAATTATTTCCTGAAGCTAGAAAGCGTTTTTACAATACAAAGTGGACACAGACTATGTATGTCACTTCTGGAAACTCACTTTTCCATGGTGGTGGGTAAGATACATGTTTACCCCTTTGTGTGACCTGGCCCTAGAAGCTGCCATTGTGCATCTGGACATGGGTCATGTGATGTTTCATTCCTGTATGGTGTATCCACCAACTGCGCTGTAAACATCTTCACTCCAGATTGAATTTTTATATACCTGGAATCATGTTCCAACCAAAACTCAAATAACTTGAACTGACATGAAAGGTGAGACTTTTTTTTTCATTTTCTCTTAAACAAGTTTATAGTCAGTTTGCTTCAAGGAATCACAATAACTGTAAGCTCTATAAATGGTTATTCTACAGGTAGAACATGAGAGCTGGGTCTGTTTAAAATATCAAACAACTGAAAACATGCAGCTTTATACCCCAGGACATTGCTAATGTTCTGCATGGTCTTTCCCAGAGCCTTAAGTGGCAACACAGATGGAGACTGAAAAGAAAAGCCTTCAGAATTATGGAGAATATCTCTATATATCCCCATACACTATAGCTGGAAGAACTTTAAAACTTGTCATCTTTTTAAAATATATGTTTTAATTTTGTTTCCACTGTACTTTTATTGGTGCATTGTAATTTCACGTCCTAATGAAGTTCAGAGTGACAGGAACATACGTGCAAAAAAGCACTTGGTGAATTCCCCCACCCCTCACTCCCACCCCACTCCCTCCCCTTCCTCATACATGGTATTGAGATTGGCATTGATAATTTTGTATATGTACATAGCATCAATGAAAATGTTTTCTTCATCAAGTTTCCCTCCCCTAAACCCCCTCCATCACTCCACTGCTGTTTCTCCTCCTTTATCTAGAGTCCCTCTTGTATCCCAATTTCTCCCAGCTTCCACATATGAGAGAAAGCCAATAATCCTTCACTTTCTATGACTGGTGCTGGGATGGATTTGGTATATCCACCCAGTGGGGATGACTACTGATTCATTACTTTGGGCTGGCGCTGTATTGGATCTTTTAAATATATTCTCCAATTTAATCCTCATAAATCTGGTTAATAGCAATCTTATTTTTATCTCCATTACAGGCATAATAATTCTGAAACTTAGAAAATTTAAGTAACTTTTTTAAGTTCATGCAGTTAATAAGTGTTAGAACTAGACTATTTTTTTTATTCATTCATCCACTCAAAAGAGACCTCTGACAAATTCACTGGCAAATAAGACCTCTGTTCTCATGGAGGTTCTGTTCAAGAGGTAGAGAAAGATTCTGACAATCAGCAGCATAAAAATAGCCAAGTTACATGCATTCATAGGAATATAACATCTAGGATCAAAAATAAAGCAGGGTAAGGGGAGAGAGGGTGAAGAGATTTTGATCCTGTTTTTGTTAGGGTGATGAAAAAAGTATTCCCTGGGGGTAGTAACATTTGAACTAAACACGGAATGGAGTGATGAACACATCTCATAAATATTTTGAGTAGAAGAATTCTAGGTGAAGACTATAAGGATACAAAGTGGCCCAGGGCAGTGGTGCACACCTCTAATCCCAGTACTTGGGAGGCCTACATAGGAGGGTCACAAGTTTGAGGACAGCATTAGATAACTTAGGGAGACCCTGTCTCAAAGCAAAATATGAAAAGGGCTGGGGGTGTAGCTCAGAGTTAGAACTCCCCTGAGTTCACTCCCCACTACCAAGAACATATAAATAAATAAATAAATGGATAGAAATGCCATCATATTTCCATCACAGCAAGAGTGGCCAAGCAGTGCGGGCCCAGGCAGAGTGGTGGGAAACGAGTCTGGAGGGTTAGTGAGGTATAGATCATGAAAGCCCTTCTTGGCTACAGTAAAAAGTTTAGATTTAACTTGTGATAGTAAAGGGAAGACATTGGGGGGGTTATTATAATTTTGAATAGGATGGAGGGACAAGTTGAGGAGCTATCTAGATTTATGTATAAAATTCCTGTAAGATGTGTGGCCACATGAGATCTGTTTTCAGAGACCCAGGGACCACTTATATGGTGCTGAGAAAAACATTTAAAAATAATAAAGAAATGAGTTTTCTTTCCCATAGTCCTCCTCAAGTTATTTCCTGGAACTAAAGAGTGTTGACTTTAAATAAAGGAGTGAAAGAATAAAATTAGGGTACCAAGCAGAAAGAGAGCAAGGTGGTAGAAATGGAGGTGCTCAGAAAAAGAAATCAGGGGATATTTGTTGATTTAACTGACTGCAAATCCTTGTACTATTTTCCAAAAACTTCTCATTTATTTCTTCATCTCCATTCCTACCGCTATCACTATAATTTAGACTCTCATCTCCTGTGTCTTAGGAAATGTATTAGCTGATCGTTATTATATCCTCAAAGAATAGTATCATGACTTCATTCATTCATAAATTCAGTCCATTCAGAATACCACTACTATTAGTCAAAATGCTTATTATAATTACAAAACAAGATTTATTTCTTCATCATTCTAAGAATAATCGTATGCATTCTTGTCTCTCTGCCATTTCTCCAGGGCTGGTTTCCTTTTTCTCAAAGAGGGAGCCATTTCCTCTTTATAGTTGATGCATCTTCCAAGAGCCTCAACCTCTTCCAAACTCTCTCACCTTCTTTGACTTTCTTCAGTAAATATTAGCTGTGCAATTCATTCCAGAACTGAATTGGTTATTTTACATTCATTTTATTTAATTATTCATGAACTTGTACATTTGTTTATAAATTAATTCATTTATTTGGCAAGTGTTTACCCAGAATCTACTGTGTGCCAGACATTTCTTTAGACATAGAGTGGGACTCAGAATCAAATAAACGAAAATCTGTTCTTAAATCAACTTTAATGAAGTATAATTTATAACAAAATGCACAGATATTTAAGTGGAGAATTCAATGAGTTTTGACAAATGTTCATACCTGGGTAATATATCACACTCAAGATATGAACCATTCCCATCATCTCTTAGGTATAAATTTCTCTCTGTGTGCCTTAGTCGTTTGTATAACCTCTCTCCCATCACATCTATGTACTATACAATAATCATAGCTTAGTTATGTGTGTTTTTAAACTTTGAACAAAAGAAATAATATATTATGACCTTTTTAATCCCAACTTCTTTTGCTCACCCTTATATCTGCAAGATTAATCTAATTTTTAGTTTTAGAAATTTGTACTTTTTATTATTAAGTACTAGTCCATTGTATGGATATTCATTTTTTGTTTGTTTGTTTAATTCCCTTTTGATGGATGTTTGGGCTGTTTTAATTTCTGACTTTTGTCAATAAAACTTCTATAAACATTCATGAAAAATATTTTTTGGAAGGAAGGATGTTTGCATTTCTCTTAATTAAACCTAAGAATGGTTTTGCTGAATTATAGGGAAAGTGTATTTTTTTTTTTTTTTTTTTTTTTTTTT